>MJUU01065290.1:7944-31814 GCA_002080025.1 Modiolus philippinarum | reverse complement strand
ACTTTGACTTTTCGTTGATTCCCTATTTATGGGTTACCTCGTAAGCGCAACTCCTCTTAAACCACTTGGAAGAATTTAATGAAACTTTACACAAAGTAAGAACACTATATGGAGATGTGCATGAAGGAATATAATTATTGCCAGAAGCCAGGAAGGGGAGATAATTCAACTTTGAGTTTTCATTGATTCCCTATGTATGGGTTACCTCTTACACAAAACTCCTCTTAATCCACTTGAAGGTTTTTGATGAAACTTTAGACAAAGGAAGAACATTATTTGTAGATGTGTAAAATGTCAAATAGGCTGAAAAGGGTGAATTTTATATTTGTCTGATTTAGACAGAGTGTTTTCATTGGAACCCTTGTGAAAAGTTTTTTCTTGAAGATTTTATCATTGTGTCCACACTTGTACTGTGTCCGCACCTGTATTGTGTCCACATCAACTTAATTTTGTGCTTACCATATCGATTCAGGGTTCAATGAGCGGGGGGTATCTTTGGCTGCCATTCGGCGACAGCTCTTGTTAATTATGGTTTTAATGTAGAATTCCAAAAATTATTGGTCTTTGACAATTTCAGGAAATTTACCAAATTTGGAATCAATTATTTTGGAAATCCAATTGGTGAAAATGATTGACCTTATCAAATAAATGCTAACAGTTTGGTTGCTAGGTAGAATTCCAAAAAATATGTGGTCTTTGACACTTTCAGGAAATTTACCAAAAGTGGAAACAAATATTTTTGAAATTCAATTGGTGAAAATGATTGCCCTAATGCAAACAAATACTAACACTATTGTTGCTAGGTAGAATTCCAAAAAATAAGTGGTCTTTGACACTTTCAGGCAATTTACCAAAATGGGAATCAAATATTTTTGAAATCCAATTGTTGTCTCGCCCGCGACGAAAGTCGCGGAAAGCGAGACATATGCGTACAAAGTATGGCGACGGTGACGTAAACTTTCATGTTAAGTTTTTGTGATTAGGTCATTTCCTCAGTAACTATAAGTGATTTGGTATATAGGTTGGTCTTGATTACCGGTAGTACATGACAGTCTGCTATATGGCTTTTGTCTGTGACCTCAATTTCACGGTCCAATGAACATGTTAAGTTTTTGTGCTTAGTTTAGTTTCTCCGTAACTATAAGTGGTAGGTCAATGATATGTGGTATGTAGGTTGGTCTTAGGTAGTACATGACAGTCTGTCATATGGCTTTTGTCCTTGACCTCAATTTCACGGTCTAGTGAGCATGTTAAGTTCTTGTGATTAGGTCAATTTCTCAGTAACTATTAGTGGTAGATGAAATTTGGTATATAGGTTGGTCTTGAGTAGTACATGACAGTCTGCTATATTGCTTTTGTCAGTTACCTAATTTCACAGTCTAGCAAACATGTGAAGTTAGAGTTTTCACATCAATTTTGCGTCCAAGTAGAGACGGGCGAGACATCAATTTGGGTCCACACTTGTTGAAAATGATTAACCTTATCAAAACAAATGCTAAAAGTATGGTTGTTAGGTAGAATTCCAAAAAAATTAGTGGTCTTTGAGACTTTCAGGATATTTACCAAAATTGGAATCACTTTTCGAATTCTAAGATTTCAGAATTTTTATTTTTTCCAAATACTTGCCAAAATATAAGATTAATGCCAAAATGTCCAAAAATATCAGTCTTTGACATTTTCAGGAAATTTACCAAAGTTGGAACCGGAATCAAAATTCTGAAAGCTTATTGCGCATCTACAGACTATATGCAACAATTCTGCAACAAAATTAAATCCATAAATCCAAAAATGTAGGATGAGTTTGTGTTGCATGCCATATGTGTCACAATCCACATTTTGTGGTCTTTGTCAAATCAACATCTTGGGCCTCTTGTTTTCTTCAAGATAATATCAAAAATCCGAAAGCTTATTGGGCATCTACAGACCATATGCAACAATTCTTCAACAAAATTAAAACCCTAAATCCAAAAATGTAGCAGGAGTTCCCGTCGCATGCCACATGTGTCAAAATAGACATCTTGGGGCCTCTTGTTTGCACCAAGACCAATATCAAAAATTGCGCATCTGCAGCATATATGCAGCAGTTCTATAACAAAATTAAAACCCTAAATCCAAAAATGTAGGAGGAGTTCGCGTCGCAAGGATTTGTGACGGACCAACAGACGGACTAGGCCAACGACAATATCCCGAAAGTGCAGGGATAATTATCATAATGATCCCTCCCATTCTAAATATTTCACTGCACATTTTGAGTTGGCCTCAACCAAGTTGAGGGGGAATATTGGAGTATCCCAGGCATCCGTGTCTACGTCCAGTCCTGCATCCTCATTTGGGTGTATATCTCGGCAACTATGCATGGTTGTTAGGGTTATCAAACTTCATATACAGGTGCATGTTTGTTTGACTCATAGCCTCTGAGAAAATTAGGCCTCTATGACATATATTTTCCGCTTGAATGACTTGGATTCAAGCGGAAAATATCGGTCATAGAGGCCTAATCTCAGTCACTATACATGGTAGGATCATGTAACCATGCATATGCATGCATCTCTGATGGTAGGTCAGCAACCAGGCAAAATTAGGTCACTTTGACCTATATTTTCTGCTTGAATGACTGACATTCAAGTTTACATCCGAGTTCAGATTCCAGTCACTATACATGGTAGGATCATGTAACCGTGCATGTGCATGCATCTCTAGTAAGCATCCAATCAAAATTACCTCACTTTGACCTATATTTTACGCTTGATTGACTTACATTCAAGTTTATATCCGAGTTCATTTCTCAGTCAATATACATGGTAGGATCATGTAACCTTCACTATGCATGCATCTCTGATCGTAGGTCATGATCCAAGAAAATTAGGTCTATTTGACCTATATTTTCCACTTGATTGACTTATATCCAGATATATTGAAGAGTTAAGATCTCGGTCACTATATATGTTAGGATCATGTAAACTTGCATGTGCATGCATCTCTGATAGAAGGTCAGCATCCAGGCAAAATATTGTTACTCTCACAATGTGCCATAACGAGGCCATAATCGTTGATTACATATGTTTAGTATTATGCAGCTGAGTTCAGATTTCAGTGGTCTACATGCTGCTGTCATATAATGTTGCATTCAGTCTAGACATTTATTGAACTTGACCTTGTAGTTCACTACCTTTGTGGCTAGTAGGAAACCATGTATTTTAATCTCACTTTTAGACAGAATACAGTTAAATTTATACGCAGAAAGTGTATAATTGGTCATAATTGGTGTGAATGGAAATTATACATGCATACAGTTAGCTCAACGCGAACTGATTCTCTTTCTCTCAACACCGAGTATTTTCCTGGTGGGACACTGCAAAACACCGAAATTCACCGAAAAATACTCGGTGTTGTCTTGGAGGAATCACACGGATTAGCGTGTCGTTTATTGCCCTGAAAACGAAAATCCTCCCAACACCGCGAAATTTATTTACCTGTGTTCCTTTGATCTTTTGTCGGTAACCACAGTCGTTAATTAGCAAGTCATTAACACTTCATCAATAATGTTTTAATAAAAATTATATTTTTTCCAAAGGTAGTAATTAAAAGTAGAAAGAAAATTTGTTTTTGAAATAACTTGAAAAAGATCGGCATGAAAATCCAAACAGATTCTACTGACAAATTCATATATCCACGTCAGGGAATTCACATGTTTTGGGAATAAAATAAAAATAAAATTGCTGCTTATTTTTACCAGAGAAAGGGACCACAAAGTTTAGAAAAATAAAGGAAACATAGAAAAAGATATAATTCGTTCGTAAAAATTATGTAAACCTCACGTGGTAAACCTATTTTGTCACATATTCTATTTTTAGACATTTACCTAATGGTGATGCTTGATTCACTACAAACTGATTTTCCGAAAATCTTGGGAACTTTTACTTATAAAAGGGACGAAGAAAATTGAACAATGTTCGTTAGCAGGACATACACTAAAACTTTAAATATTTTTAGAGGTTTAAATTAAGTTATAACCGCATTTTGTTCTGTAAAATGTTCAAATCCTTAGTCTGGACCGGAATGTTTTTTGAACAAAACAAGTGAAAACCTCATGTCTCACATGTTGGAAGATTTACGCAGCAATACAAATAAATTACTTTTTTAAACGTTTTGGCACCTGACAGTTATCAAATTATATAATTATTACTTCTCAAAATGTATTTTTAAGAAAATGATTTGTCTTAAACAGCGAGGATGTTGAAATTTCTACAACCGCAACAACTTTTCAATCAATCATTTAATTTTGACATCGGACAGGTAAATAACAACTATAAGTTTTATTGCTCTCAACAGCAATAAAACTCGCGGTGTTGAGATTAGAGTTTGGGAGGAATTTTGGAGATTAATCTGAAATTAACCGTGTCACACCGTGTTACACCGAAATCCGTGATAAGAGAAAGAGAATCAGTTCGCGTTGAGCTAACTGTATATACATGCATTTAACAACTTGCTCTTTTATGACATGTATGATACATTATCATAATTAGGTTTATACATGTTACAACCATTTTGCTTAAAATATATACATATTAAATATTTATATTGAATTTTGTAGGAAGAAAGACAAAAATTGTCAGAAAGAATACAGAATGCAGGAACAGAAGTTGTAGAAGCTAAAGCCGGAGCTGTAAGTATACCCAACAAAACTCATTGGAAACAGGACAAAGGAGTAGGTGCGGTAAGGGCCATATTTGGCCTCAAAATATAAGTATGCTTAAATTCACAATATTTTTTGTTGAAATGTTCTATGGATATGTGTTAACAATTAACAGGTAGATTAATCAAATATTGATGTACGATTACAGAGTTTTTCAGTGTAGAAATTGGGACAAATTGCAAATTTTGTCAAAAAAATGACAAATTTGACTAATTTTGACTACTTTTTCTGATGAAGAAACATAGAGCACAGGCAAGAACCAGAAAAATATTTATATGGGAGGTCCAATACATTTGTACTAACAAGTTGGTAAATTATCTAGTTGGTTCTTGAATGTGCTCTATATTTCCGGCTAGAAAAACCGTTGGAAAATATGCGAAATTCCTTATACTTCTATGTAAACGTTGAAAAGTAGCTTTAACATGACGTCAGAACTGTACCTATTGTGACGTCATGGGTTCTAAATTTTGTATTTTTTCCATTAGTGGGATCTTAACTTTCAAACCAACATAAAAGAAAAAAATTAAGTGCAACTTAAAAAATCACCAAAATTTAGGGCCAAATTAGCCCCTTATCGCACCTTGTCCTTTGTTGGTCTACCAATCAGTTCTATTTTACTCATGACAACTGCTCTGAAACCAATCATCAGAATTTTATGAAAATTTGCAGTAATAAGGGGATCTAATGTGAAGATATGCATGTGAACAGGAAATTTTGATTGTTTTTTTTTCTCAGAATTATACCTCTTTCAACTACTTGGAAATTTAACAATTTGTCAGCACAACTTGTCTGAAACTGCTTAGCCAAATTTAACTGAAATAACAACAGATACACCAAAAATGTTCATTTGCAAGATGGGCCTTATTAATTCCTAGTTCATCTGACAACCAGGAATTGTGTGTAAAACTTCTTGTAGCAACTCTGCAATCCATAACATTAAAATATAAATATTTATTTGCAATAAATGCCTTTTATGTAGCGTTTCGACATATTTTTCAGGGATCAGCGACATTATCTATGGCATATGCTGCAGCTAGATTTACATTTACATTATTAGAGGCTCTAGAAGGGGGTGAAGGCCAAGTGGAATGTGCATTTGTCAGATCAGATGAAACTGAAGCAAACTATTTCGCTAATCCTATTCTGTTAGGTGTAAGTATTTTGTGCTTGAGAGTAAGTTCAGAATCTACTTGGCCAAATTTTCAGTTCCTGTCCTGACAATAAGCAGATTTTAGCTGTAGCGTTACCTCATTCGGTAAGTCAGAAATTTATGGGTAAAATGCATTTCCTGCAAAAGGGTCCCACTTCTAAGAGTGACCATAATCAAGTCAAGTTCATTAGATGTCTATGAGAAACAAAATATGTATTGCCTGTATTTAGCAATCACTTGAAGTGTTTTGAGACATTATTTATTACTTTTAATAATTATAGTATAACTAATTGACAGTCGTGAATATCAATAACTTTGTTCCGCAACAAGTTTAATCCACTGCATTGATCGACACGAGTGACATTTTTATTGATATTCATGATGATCGATTAGTTATACTTTTTATTATATAGATTTTCTACTCAAAAACTGAGATTTTAGATGCGGATTATTTTTTTCATTCCAATATGCCATTTGTTTACTTGACGATGACATTGAAGAGATAAGGCGTCATCCAGTGACTAGAAATCCTTTATTTTCACCAGTGACAATATGACATTTATTTAACTGAGAAAACTCGATAAATCACTGCTATCTATATAATAAATGATAGAAAAAAAACTTTTCATTGTTATTTAACTTAATTCACAATATTTTCAATAACTTAATTCACAATATTTTCAATTTAGAATCATGGAATTACTATGTGTATTTATGTTTATATAATGATTTCACTAATTATCTAAAGACAATAATAAAGAACAGCTGTCTCATTTGAGTGTCATATTGTAATGTGAACATGAACATTTTCTAATTTGTTTATTCTTTTTTTTCAATACATCACACTTTATTTTTGTCTCCCCTGCGACGAAAGTCGCGGACAGCGAGATTGTATGAATCTAACACAGGTGAAAAGGCAAGATCAAGAAATCTCAGACACTTAAAGGTAAGATTTCAATATTTCTCTGACGAGGCTTGCCGAGTCAGAGAACCATTGAAATCTTACCCGAGGGTGTCTGAGATTTCTAAATCTTGCATTTTCAACTGTGTTTGATTTATTTTCTCACTCAAGGGTAAGATTTCAATATTTCTTTGACGAGGCTTGCCGAGTCAGAGAACCATTGAAATCTTACCCAAGGGTGTCTGAGATTTCTAAATCTTGCATTTTCAACGGTGTTTGATCTATTTTCTCACTTTTGTAATCACGAACTACGATTTATTTACCACCAAGCCGTACTTGACATCCGACGTTCCTAAGCGACGTAAATGACGTCTGAATACGTTGCTTGGTAATTTCTGTCTTGTACTGGGGGGTACAAGACAAGGAAATCTCACATCGCTAAAAATAGGAACTGTTTTGTCTCAAAAGTGAGAAAAATCGATCCTAAAGCATCAATCAGGTTAACTCAAGGATCAAGTTTATTAAATGTTTCTCAAATACAATAATTATATATAGAATTGCTTGAAAATTGGTCAAAGGCTAATTTATGGTCAAAAGATTGTATCGGTTTCAATATCTAAAAAAAAAATCCAATTTTTCCATATTTTACCATTTGTTGGACTTAGTTTTTTTTCTATTGAATTTTTTTAAGGCAGGTTCTCTGCCTTCTAGCTGTCGGGTAAATCCATCTTGAAAAAAGTTTGTTTCAACCAGACTCTTACATTAAGGAGACTACTTTGTATGAAAAGAATCCGAATGATCCAGACTATCGTTAAAAACGTGTACGGCTTACCAGTTATTCATACGAAGGCACAAAAAATAATCCATTCATGTGGCGATACAGTGTCCATTTCATGATCAACTACATCGTTTTATGTGTTTATTGTATTTATTTAATATCTTTTAAGAGATACTATGCTTTTTTAATCTCAGAGGACTTAAACTGACATTCGAAATTCACGATTCGGTTCATTCATAAAAATTTCCTGCGGCACGCTATGATTTTACAAGTTTTTATGAATGGATACATAGTAACTTCTACTTTCGCTGTTGTAACTCGTAAAAATGTATGTATTTCTCAATATATATGACTTTGAAACTTTTAATGGTTACACTGACGTACTCTACCTTAAAAAAGGATCAGTCAAACCATAGCTTCGTTTTCTTGATTGTTTTGTTCCGACAGGTGGCGCGTTGTTTTGTTTTATTAATGGCCAACTTTATTCCGCCTGCATGACATACGCCGTAGTAATTAAGGGTCAAATAAGTTTTAAAATAGTCCGAAATTACAACAAATGTTCTTTATGGAATACTTCAAATACATTAAAACTTTAGAATAATTCAACTATGACAACAATGAAGCACGGAAGGTTTAAACTTGATCTCCACCGGCGTTCCTAATCATAAGCGTAATCAAGTACAACACTTGTACTGGATCGCATGGAACCACGATGAAGGTCCCAAAATGTCACTGATTTGTTACAACAGGAGGAAGCACTCGCTTGCTGAATTTTCATCATTTGCAGTGATTCCTTCTTTTGTTGTAATTCATTTTTCACGTTGTGTTGAAACAGAGATGAAATCTGTTAGTATACTGTGCCAAGAACACGTTCACGAAGGCAAGACGTTGTCATCTGTCATGTCGACATATCGTAGTCAGGTATAAGAAAACACTCCATGCTAGATCACGAAAGTCAAATGTAAAAAAAACTTAGTTGAAAACTCATGATGGTCCTGATAAAACTATATATATACATAATTATTTCATAGTAGATCTAGTTCTAACCTCTTAAAAATTAAAAGTGGCTAAAAGCATTTCGGCTTCCCATGATCCAGTGCTTTGATCCAACAGATGTAGATAAAAAATACAAATATTCAATTCTCTACCAGACACCCATCATAAGAAGTCTGCAACCCAATCAATATGTTTGGAAGGTGTTGTGCCCAGATAAAGGCCACAATGACTTGCTTTGGCTTAGAAAAAAAAGTTTGATAGTAAACAAAAGTTTTTTTCTTGGCTGGGAGCAAGTCCCACTCCCTGATAAGGCCGTTATCAGTAAAATCCTCTACAGGTGGTTCTTCAGATCTCGTTCTAGTGAATATTAATGTAATCATGAAAACAAGTAATTGTTTTAATCACAATAGTCATCAAAGTGATAACATGACAAAATTAGAAATATCAACATTTATCAAGCCACCGAGTGTAACACTTGTTTGGAATACTTACATGTACCAACACAGAGGAACAAGGCAATGGAATGTAAATAGAGTTTAAAATATATCGCCAACAGCCCATACAAAAACTAAAAATACAACCCAAACCGGGAAGCTAAGGAAAACTTCGGATTTTAATTCTTGAAAAAATTACATGCCAACATTTCAGCAAAACAGTAATAATAACAGGACTTCTGGTAATACCCAGGAACCTGCCTTAACAGCATTCCATGCTTTGATTTTTGTTTTCACTATATCTCTGCACCTACATGCCATAGCAGGATGATAATTGGTACATGTATGTGGTTAGGCTTATTAACCAGCATCCATAGCAGAATTATGTCACCTTGACCTATATTTTCTGTGTCAATGACTTTGGCTAAATTTTCCTTTTAGGTCCATATATCAAAAATGTTTAAACAAAATTTGGATTAAGGAATCTAAATTTTGATGTAGATTTGTTGCATATAGTCTATAAATGCAAAGTAAGATTTCAGAATTTAATTTGGGTTCCAACTTTGGTAAATATCCCAAAATTGTCCAAGACTAACAATTATTGAAATTTTTGCATGCTATCAAATATTTTAGCCTTTTTTTCATAAGAGATATAATTTTAGAAGATTACTGTTATAATCATATGCAACTCGTGCTGCTTCAGAGGTATTTAACAGGAGGGGCAAAATTCTCACTGGATATATCTCACTGGACTATGTCCAGTATCATTTTATGCTAGCTCATTTGTTCAAATTTTCACCTGTTCTTTGTTCAGCTGTGATATTATGCTACACTTTGCCTAACCCTTTATTGATATTTATACCCCCGCTCTGTTTTACTCTTGTCCGTCATTCTGTCCGTCCGTCACAACTTTCTTCAATCTTTTCTCTGCAATGGTAAATGATACAAACTTGAAATTTTGTCAGAAGCTCTGTATAGTCATGCCATATTGTGTGATGCATTTTCAGATCTGTCAAGTTACTACTTCCTGTTAACTGACTTAGTCAGTTTTCAGTAATTCTGTCCATCCGTCACAATTTTTGTCAAGCTTTTCTCTGCAATGGTAACTGATACAAACTTGAAATTTTTTCAGAAGCTTTGGATAGTCATGCCATATTGTTGGATGGGTTTTCAGACCTTTCAGGTTACTTCTTTCTGTTTACCAACTTACTCAATTTTCAGTCATTCCGTCGGTCGGTCACATTTTTCGTCAAGCATATCTCTACAATGGTAAATGATGCTAACTTGAAATTTTGTCAGAAGCTACGTTATGTGATGCCATATTGTGGGATGCGTTTTCAGATCTTTTGGTTTCCTACTTCCTGTTTACCAACTTGGTAAATTTTCAGTTATTTTGTGCTATATTGTTAGATGCATTTTCAAACCTGTGCAGGCCACTTAAGTTGAGAGCGGGAGTATTTCTAGTAGGCAGAGGCTCACAGATCTCTTGTTGCAACTTTCATCATAGTCTTTGAATTTAGTGCATGTACACATTTCATTTTCGCTACCATTTTGTCAGTTGAAATAATGCAAGTAATTTTGTGCAAGGGCATTATACATTTTCGTTATATTCTTTTGTCTTTTTCAGAAAAATGGAATTGAAAAGAATCTTGGTATTGGTAAACTCCTTGACTATGAAGTAAACTTGTTGCAAGCTGCATTGCCAGAATTAAAAGCAAACATTCAAAAGGGAGAAGATTTTGTTAATAAATAATTGTTTTGGGAATATAAATGTTTCTTCTAGGGAGGGTATTTTATTGAAAAATATAGTAGAAAATTAAAACTCAAATACTATTTATGAAATGCACTTTTTATGTAACGAATATAAAACAAGATATTTTGTACATAACTGAAATCATTTTTAAACAGTTTTACAGATCGGTGACCGTAAGGATTAAGAAACGAAATGCGAAAGGAAATGCATTTATTTATATCATATCTTTTTCATATTGCATCATCCCAATTTGAGAAAAAGAACAAAAGAACAGTCTTGGATCTTATAGATTTTCTGCATGAAAAATGTATTGTCATCCCTTAGTAACCCTTAAAAGAGGTTCAGTGATAAATTATTCTCTTACTTTGTAAGGTATACATGTTCTATACACTATTAAAATATAATGTATTTGATCACTTACACATTGTACACAATTGTATACACTATTTACAGAGATTATATTTTACCAATATTAATAGTGCTGGAAATCATGTTGTGTGTGCTGAAATAGTTATGATATGTTTTAAAATATCAGTAGACATATTTGTTATACCAGAAATAAAGTTATTGAATTTTGTATGTTTTTATTCTTGGAATAAAAAAACATGTGGACATCAGCATTGGAAATAATTTCCTCTCAACAGATACATGTATATTGCAAAAATTAGTTTAAAGAAAAAACAACATACAGGTAGAATTTGAAAAAATTCAGGCCTGTACCTTTAGTAGTGGCACCTTACACTCTGGTCATGTTAACTTGTAGTTTTCAGAACACTAAGGTATTTTTCGGATACCAATGAACGACAAGTGAAAGACATTAAAAATGTAGTTCAATTCAATGTACATGTACATGAAAACATTGAAAATAGAGGCCAATTCAGTGCATATTAGAAATGCACTTCTGCGATTTCTGTAACACTGGCTGAAGGGATAAAAATAATTTACACAGTAAAATCCCCCTCCTAATATTCAGACAAAAACATAAATTGAACATGTTGAAACAACACATAAGGCAAAGACATATTGATAAATAGTTTTTTTTGCTTATTTAAAATGACCAGGAAGTCAATCTCTTTGATTTAGATTTCATTTTTCCTTCATATCTTTCTCAATTTTTTTTTATATTTGATAGAAAGGGTATTATACAGTGGAAATTGTGAAAACTGGCATTTTACATTGCCAAAGAAGAAGGCCAGTTTTAAGAGGTTCCATTTTTAAGTGATTTGGAAATTTGGCCTTTTCAATCCAAACACCAATACCGAAAGTGCAACATATGATCTGTTAGGTCAGTTTGGGCCGAGTTATCTATTTAAGGGCGTTTTCTGGCATTCTTGTAATGTCCATCAATATTGGCGGTAATATGAGCAAATATACTTATTTATAATGTACCTGGCAAGAGATATGTGACATGTTGAATAAATTTGCTTGATTGTATTGTCTGCAAAAAAAGTTGTGTTGTTTTCAGGGTTGAATTTTAGAAAAAGACAAATCTATATGGCTGTAATTATATTTGGAATTGAGAGAGGCTGGTTTTCACAGGAAGTTTTAGTTTATTTATAAAGGTAAACATTTCGGACAAAAACCAATTGTTAGGCCTATGATGAATCTGGTTTTCAGATAGGCCGTTTTTCGAGAGTTCCCCTGTATTCTAGGCTGTCTTTGTCTTTCTGCACTACTGAAAGAAGAACATGTAAGTACAAAGTATAATGGCCAAGGCTACAGCAACATCAACATTTGTGAATATGTTGGCTTATGATAGTACATGACTGTCTGGCATGTGATTTTTGACCTTGAACTCAATTTTTAAATCGCCTTGCTATAGCCAGGGTAAGCTATTGCCATCACTTTTCGTCTTGTCCGTCTGCGAGTCCGTCCGTCGGGTGTAAACTTCTCATTCAAAGATTTCTCCTTTATAACTACTCGGCCAATTGAAACCCAAACTTGGCCACAATAGTCCTTAGATGGTCCCTTGCAAAAAAGTAAAAAAGTTGTTTTTCAGATTTATGATATACCTGGTATCCAAGATGGCCTCCAGCGGGGATCATTGGACCCTATGGGAAAACACATTCAAAGATCTTCTTGTCTGAAACTACTGGGCATTGAAACCAAACTTGGCACAATAGTTCTTAGATGGTCCCCTGCAAAAAAGATGTTATTCAGATCTGAGCTGTATCCAAGATGGCGGCCAGCGGGGATCTTATCATTGGACCCTATGGGAAAACACATTCAAAGATCTTTCCTCTGAAACTACTGGGCCAATTGAAACCAAACTTGGGGCAATAGTCCTTCGAGAGTCCACTGCAAAAAAAGTTTTTTTTCAGATTAGCGCTATATTCAAGATGGCCACCAGTGGGGAGCATAGTGTTAACATTGGAACCTATGGGAAAACGCATTCAAAGATCTCTGAAACTATTGGCCAGTTGAAACAAAACTTGGCCACAATAGTCCTTAGATTGTCCCCTGCAAAAAGTTGTTTTTCAGATCCGAGCTATATTCAAGGTGGCCGCCAGCGGGGATCATAGTTTTATCATTTGACCTTATAGGAAATCATATTCAAAGATCTTCTTATCTTAAACTACTGGGCAAATTGAAACCAAACCTGGCCACAATAGTCATAAGATGGTCCCTGCAAAAAAGTTTTTTCAGATATGAGCTGTATCCAAGATGGCCACCAGCGGGGATCATAGTTTTAACATTGGACCCTATGGGAAAACACATTCAAAGATCTTCTCCTCTGAAACTTCTGGCCAGTTGAAACAAAACTTAGCCACAATAGTCCTTAGATGGTCCCCTGCAAAAAAGTCGCTTTTCAGATCCAAGCTATATTCAAGGTGGCGGCCAGCAGGGATCATAGTTTTATCATTTGACCTTATGGCAAATCATATCCAAAAAAGATCTTATAAACTACTGGGCAAACTGAAATCAAACTTGGCCACAATAGTCCTTAGATGGTCCCCTGCAAAAAGGTTGTTTTTCAGATCCATGCTATATTCAAGATGGCCATCAGCGGGGAGCATAGTTTCAACATTGGACCCTATGGGAAAGCACAATCAAAGATCTTCTTTTCTGAAACTACTGGGCCAATTGAAACCAAACTTGGCCAAAATAGTTCATATATGTTCCCCTGCAAAAAAATGTTTTTTTTTCAGATCGGCACTATATATTAGATGGCCGCCAGCGGGGAGCAGTTTTAACATTGGAGCATATGGGAAAACACATTCAAAGATCTCCTCTAAAACTACTAGGCCAATTGAAATCAAACTTGGCCACTATAGTCCTTAGATGGTCCCCTGCAAAAAATGTTATTTTTCAGAGCTGTGCTATATCCAAGATGGCTGCCAGCGGGGTCATTGTTTTAACACTGGACCCTATTGGAAGACACACTCAAAGATCTTCTCTGAAACGAAACCAAACTTGGCCAAAATAGTCTTTAGGAGGTCCCTGGCTAAAAAGATGTTTTTCAGGTCAGTGCTATATATATATCAAAGATGGCCGCTAGCTGGGAACATAGTTTTTACATTGAACCCTATGTGCAAACACATTCAAAAATCTTCCTCTCTGAAACTGCTTAGCCAATTGAAACCAAACTTGGCCACAATAGTCCTTAGATGGTCCCCTGCACAAAACTTATTTTTCAGATCCGCGCTATATCCAAGATAGCTGCCAGTAGGGAACATAGTTCTAACACTGGACCTTTTGGGAAAATACATTCAAAGATCTTCTCCTCTGAAACTGCCGAGTCAATCAAAACCAAACTTGGCCAAAATAGTCTTTATGAGGTCCCTGGAAAAAAAAGTTGTTTTTCAAGTCAGGGCTATATATATATATATATATATATATATATCAAAGATGGCCGCCAGCTGGGAACATAGTTTTTACATTGAACCCTATGGGCAAATACATTTATAAATCTTCCTCTCTGAAACTGCTTAGCCAATTGAAACCAAACTTGGCCACAATAGTCCTTAGATGGTCCCCTGTACAAAACTTATTTTTCAGATCCACGCTATATCCAAGATGGCTGCCAGTAGGGAACATAGTTTTAACATTGGATCTTTTGGGAAAAAAAATTCAAAGATCTTCTCCTCTGAAACTGCTGAGCCAATTGGAACCAAACTTGGCCATAATAGTCTTTTGGTTGTCCCCTTCAAAAAAGTAGTTTCTCAGCTCTGTTCTTTATCAAAGATGGCTGTCAGCAGGGAACATAGTTTTTACATTGGACCCTTTGGGAAAAAAATCAAAGATCTTCTTCTCTGAAACTGCTGAGCCAAATGGAACCAAACTTGGCCATAATAGTCTTTAGGTGCCCACCTTTGCAAAATAAGTAGTTTTCATGTCCACACTCTATCAAAGATGGCCACCAGCGGGGAACATAGTTTTAACATTGGACTCTATCGAAAAGCATTCAAAGATCTTCTCTGAAAACATTTATCCAATTGGAACCAAAATTAGACTTGGTGGTCCTGAGATGGTCCCCTTAAAGACAGGTGGCAGTTGGTCTGCACCCCAACCAAAAAAGCTGCTAGTGGGGAACATTGTTTAACGCAAGATAATATAACACCAATGCATATTGACAAATTTGAAAATGATACCCTTTAAACATTTGGATCATTTTAACTCTATATGTCAGCCATGACCCAGGTTAGCGATACAGGGTCCTGGGAGCCTCTTGTTCAATTACAGTATTGTTCTCAAGTATTTTAAGTGGTAAATTAAGTCCAGCGGGGTTGGGTAAGACGTATGCAGGTCTATAATTGTGTTGAACAGTTTAATATACTGTTCTGATTTTATTGATTTCGCAATTTGAAAGCATTCAAATCATAACATAACCAGTTTTTAAAGGGAAGATTGATTTTTGATACAAAAGTTGACATTGGGTAATATGTATTGCATTTTTTTTTGTTTGGTATTTTGATATAAAGATGTGTAAAGCTCTGTATATCGTTAAGAGTACCTTTGAGACTGGAATTGGTGATCTGTCCAAGAATAAAATTTGACAACACGCTACTGAATTGCTCAAGACATCTGTCTTGACAATTTGTGTCCCCTCAGTGCAGTGGGAATCATAGTATCTGATTAATTTGAAAACTAAAAGTAGTTTGTATAAAAATCATAGCCAAATTGTTTGATGGAAGTGTTAATCCAATAACCAGCACACGTATCTACATTTTGCAAGAGAAGCAGGCGTCCACTTCTATGTTCCTACAAATAAAACTGAAAAAAAAAAAGAAACTGAAAAATGCTCCCTAGAATGAGACCTTTGAGGAGGGAACTCTTTTGTAATTGAAGGCAGAAATGAGTGTTTCCAATACCAGTAAGGTAGAATGATACTTGATTCCTGGCCTAATGAATACATTAATGCTGACATACCTCTTAAAAATACATGGGTGTCCCGCGGAATAGTGCATGTCGCCTGCACTATATATTGAAAATTTTCTGTGTTTATGAAGGAATAACAAAGGCTAATAATAGAGCAAATTAAAAAAAAACAACAACAACAAAAAAATAAAACATGGTGCACATCTGCAATATATACTAAAGTATCCCTACTAGTTTGTTTGAAAAGAACAAAACTAAAATGATACAATCCAATCATAGCTTTAAAATTCCGAAAAAAAAAAAATCTAAAAAGAAAATCCATGTTGCAAATCTACAATACATACTGAAGCATTCCTGCAAAGTTCGGTTGAAAAGTAAAAAGGGTTAAAGAAGAGTTGTAGATAAAAGATGTATATCCTTAAGACCAATAAGCTAAAAAGACTAGGTCCAAAGAATGGGCAATAAGAAAGAAAAACAACACGCATGGTGTACATAAATAGTATACTGAAGCATCCGTACAAGTTTGGTTGAAAAGTGTCTAAGCTTTAGGAATAGTTGTGAATAAAGGAGGCATACCTTAAAACCTCAGTATTCTAAAAGTGACAAAGTCCAAAGATACGTTGAAAATACACACAAAAAAAAAACAACAACAATAAAGAACAACAAAATCCACGAAGCACGTTTACAATATATTCTGAAGCACTTCTCCTGCAAGTTTGGTTGAAAAATACCGAGGAATTTAGGAGGAACTGGATATGGAGGCATATCCTAAAGACCCTTTCTAGAAAGTTTCAACAACAAATTACCAAAAATACCTTGAAATAAACAATAATAAGGGAAAACAAAGTGAATGGTACTCACCTGCAATATATTAACAATATATTCCTGCAAGTTTAGTTTGTTGAAAATTACCACACTTGAGGTAATTAAGATAAATTGCGGATAATTGAGGAATACTCTTCAGTCTCCAGTAACTCCAGAGATGCCTTGAAACTATGGAAAAACAATAAAGAAAACCAAATGGGCACATCTACAATATATACTGAAGCATTCCTTAAGTTTGGTTAAAAAGTACAAAGGGATTTAGGAAGCTTAAGCTTAAATGATAAAGTCCTAAGATGGCTTGAAAATATAAAAAAGGACTAAAAAAATACGTGGTGCACATCTACAATATCCTGCACGTTCGGTTGGAAAGGACAAAGGCATCATAAGAGTTGAGGATAATGAAGGCATACCGTAAAGACTCAAGTATGTTGTAATGACAAGTCCAAAGATAGCTTGAAAATATGAAAAAGGAAGAACAAAAGCACGATGCACATCTACAATATCTAAAGCGTTCCTGGAAGTTTGGTTGAAAATTCACAATGTTTTAGGAGAAATTGTAGGTAACGGATGCATACCATAAAGACTCAAGTAGCTTAATTGACAAGTCCAAAGATAGCTAGAAATTATATAAATAAAAACAATGATAAATAAAACAACATCTATGCTGCACATCTACAATATATGCTGAAGCATTCCTGCAAGTTTAGGGGAAAGTACTCAGGTGTTCAGGAAAAGTTACAGGTAATTGAGGCATACTCTAAAGACCCCAGTGGTAAGATAGCTTGACTAATATGAAAAGAAAAACAACATCTATGATGCAATAGATAATGAAGCATACCTGCAAGTTTGAGCGGAACGTACTTAGGTGTTCAGGAAAAGTTGTAGATAATTGAGGCATACACTAAAGACTCCAATAAGCTAAAATGACGAAGGCGAAAGACAGCTAGCCTGGGATTCTGATCCAAGTTGCTACCGCACCTGTGTGGCGACAGCGAACCGGCCAGGGTCCCAGGCTAAAAGACAGCAGGGAAATATCACAAAAAGGGAAATAAATTCATGATTCACTTTACAATATATACTGAAGTGTGTCTGCAAATTTGGTTGAAAATTACGTAAGGTTGAAGGGGAAGTTGCAGGTAATTGACGCATACCCTAAAGACTCAAGTAGCTTAATTGACAAGTCAAAAGATAGCTTGAAATTGTATAAAAACAATAATAAAGAAAACAACATCTATGCTGCACATCTACAATAAATGCTGAGGCATTCCTGCAAGTTTGGGGGGGGGGGGGTACTAAAGTGTTCAGGAAACGTTTCGGATAATTGAGGCATACACTAAAGACCCCAGTGGTAAGATAGCTTGACTAATATGGAAAAAACAACAATAAAGAAAAACAACATCTATGGTGCACATTTACAAAATTATACATTGTGCACATCTACAATAAATACTGAAGCGTCCCAGCAAGTTTGGTGTGAAAGTGCTAAGCGGTTCATTAGGAGATAGATATATAGCGCTGATTTTTTAGCCAGACAGTCAGACACGCAAGACGACAGATAAGTAGATAATGGTCCCTGTATGGACTTTGCAAAAGCGTTTGATAAGGTGCCACACAAAAGACTCTTGTACAAACTTCAATACTACGGCATCTGAAATCAAGGAGGGTATGGATGGGGTCCCCCGCAAAACGGCTAACGGTTAAAATTTCCTTTAATTTACGTTAATGGTTATTTTTTTTAAACCATTTTTACGCTAATGGTTAAGTAAAATACCATAACGGTAAACACGCCTGTAAATAACCTGCTTTCCTGATATGATCTGGTACAGCGTAAAGAATTATAACTAAATAAACAAAATGTAGCTTCTTAAAAGTGTTATGATAAAGAATTAATACGAACTACCAATTGCAGGTATTAGTAAATGTTACTACATTTACCATCGGTATAAATAGTCTAATTAATACTATTTTATTGCAAATAAAGCAAATGGATCGGACAACAAGTTATTTCAACATATTTTAAGTCCTCTCCATAAGAGAATAAAAATATTGATTTTAACTTCCCAATTGTGAATTTTCCCTTTCTGAGCAGCAATATACCTACCTCTCCAGCCTGTGGAGTGTACATTTTACAGTTGATTCGTTACTGTCGGGCATGTAGTTTATACAGTGATTTTTTTAATAGAGCAAAACCACTGTCCCAAAAGTTGCTTAGTCAGGGATTTGTTCAGCCTTTGTTACTTTCATCCCTCAGTCAGAAATTTTATGGCCGTCACCATGATATCATTTGACGTGTCTGTGTCCCAAATGAAAACTGACATTTTCAGCTAGATTTGACGTCTTCACGGATTTGACATAACCGGTTTTGACTCAACCCTGGATCGACTCACTGATAGTGTGACAGGTGCCGCTAGCGGAGCAGGACATGCTCACCCTCCCGGAGCACCTGATGTCAGTCCCGGATTTCATGGAAGTTCACACTATGAGTGCTTTAGTTTTTAATGTCGTCTTTTAATTTCCGTGCATTGTAGCTGTCTAACGTCCTTGTTTTGTCTTTGTTTTTCTCTGTTGCCGTTTTTGCCATGTCTTTGGATTTCGATTTTTGTGGTCTTCGCTTCCCTTGTTCCTTCGGCATTCTACTGCCGTTGCTCCAAGCACTAAATTAACACAAGAAATATGATGGCAAAGCAGAAACACAAAAAGTACATAAATAAGAAATACAAAGAAAGAAAAGACATAAATATAAGTGAATACATTTGAGCAACATTATGAAAAAAGGGGGGAATGTGAACTTGGCAACAATACTCTGTTAAAACCTTTTAGATTTCTTAATGTAACTACAAACTCTGTTAAAAATAGTAGAATTAATTTCATAATTGAAGGATTCATTTCCGAAAAGCAGTTTCAATACTAATATCAATATTATTTAAACTTTGTACTTCAAGAAGATGTCTTCTTTCGTATCAAGGGCATTCCATAAAATAATGTATTGCATCTTCGAAAGTAAATCCACAAGCACACTGTGGATCATTTATAATATTTACCCGAGCTAAATCTGCATTTAGGAAACTACAACAATTTCTCAGTCTTGTATGAAGTATGTTAAAATTCCTGTTTCCTTCATTATAATAATCAGGGGTTTACTTATTGATTATCTAATTTTGTTTTTAAAAATATTTATACTTGGCGAATTCTTCGTGGA
Source organism: Modiolus philippinarum (assembly GCA_002080025.1). Classification (NCBI taxonomy): domain Eukaryota; kingdom Metazoa; phylum Mollusca; class Bivalvia; order Mytilida; family Modiolidae; genus Modiolus; species Modiolus philippinarum. The sequence goes on along the minus strand of MJUU01065290.1, from coordinate 11,763 downwards.
TACATCCAAATGGTTCCACAGTGAAACCATAGAGGGTACAGATGAATCTCTTGAAATTATAAGCCTGTGACTCGGTCAGATTGAATAATTGTTATTTCTTAATTCATAATGGCTAATTTGTGAAACTAAAGGGGGCAAAATGTTATAGAGATAAGGTGGGCAAAGTTTTTGATGCATTTTATAGAACGTTATATACTTTCAATCCGTTCTTCTTTTTTGTATAGTTTCCCATCCGGTTTCAAAATATAAAGACTGTCTGCTAGCAAATATTGGCAGACCAGTTACTATTCTGGCTGCCTGTATACTCATGGGTATCGTCATTATAATTTGCGGTACTTTTAATAACGTCATAGATAGTTTGAAGGCAGTTTTTAGTAACGCCATAGACCATATTTTACGAGGTGAAATGGCTGTTTCACCTATGAATACTAAGACGAATTCGTATCTTTTGAACCTGTAGTGTCATGTTAGAATCGAAATAATTCATTAGGGCGTGATTATATATATTGATTTTACAATGGGTTTGTCCTTAATGCCTATATTTTACACACTCAAAGGGCCAGCCCGTGGTAAAATCGCCATATATTCACGCTCCCGTGAATAATTTCTTGAATCCCCGACTTCAGGAATAACAAGAAATGATTAAAGCCATATCAAGCTATTGATTTTTTTTTAAATATAGTTGACATACGCTTTATATCAATATGTAGCACTGAATTCTTTCCACCCGAATATTCTTTCCGCTTGGATAAAATCAACTCCAAGACATAAATATTTTTTAGAAAAAAAAATTCTGGTCTCGATTTTTGCCCCGAAAAATTCTCTGACCAACACCTGGGTTAGTTAAAAATAAAATCTGGCTCCGACTTTGTCCATAGAAAAATGCCTGGATCAACAAAGTTCCGTAGCATAGTGTATATCTGAAAAAAATTCCCAGCTCGGGTGAAAATCCGAGCCCCCCCCCCCGAAAATTAAATGGTCCGTACCTTACAATATGCAAAGGTTACAAAATTTCATCAAATATCCCTTTTATATGTCTAGCCGGGTTAAATGTCCGCAACCCTCACTAAGAAAATCTATGTTAAGTGACTCCCCCACCCCACCCGTGGGCCCATCCGTGTTTTAGTTGTAACTGTCCTCCTTTTTAGCAATTTGGACAATGACATAGTTATTTTCATTAAAAAAAATATACATTTCTGCTCGGATTCAATGAAATTGTCCTTTCAACCCACGTGTTTCAACCGGGCATTTCAATGTAGATGACGGGAATCTTTTTAAAACAGATTAACACTTCTTATCATGATTTTTTGTGTATCCTAATAGACCATATCCGAGCTCTAGTATCAGGATTTACCGGACCACGTCACAGTAGGGAAAACGTTACATCATAAAGCCTAAAACGTCATGAAACTATGTTGTTGTAGTACATTCTTGATCACATGGGGCGGACACGTTTGTGACGTAGGGCGGACAAACAATAAATGGTGAATCTAAATACCAGAACTCGGATAAGGTCTATTACAATCCCTTCAAAAGAATAAACACACATTAGAAGCGTCAACTAATGATAAATCTAAAAATACACATGACCTAATTATGATCGGACAGTTATTACTTGTAAACAAAACATGACCATACTGAGGAAGGCGTGGTGTATGAATATTTGTAGAAATAGCTATCTAAACGTGAACAAATCGCTTCAAATCATTATTAAATATACTCCCCTTAATTTATGAGCATTTAGATAATTGATCTGGAGTGCATAGCACTGATGAAAAGTCTGTATACACCGAACTATTTCTTACACCAGAGCCGTCATGGGGCCTTTTCGAAATGTAAACTATATATTGAATAGATAAGAGGCATTGAATTGCATTTAACCGCCTCTGAAACTAAGTCTTAAGTGCGGTGTATTATGCCTCATGGCACCGTTTACCTTATCTATATAAAATTGACCATATCTAAAATAATTTGATTTCTAACAACTAAGGAGAAACTCCTTCCATCGTAGTCCTGTCCTTAGATGGATTTGGCATAACTGTAACTTCAGATAAACATTTTTAGTGACGGGCGATTTCCTGTGTTTTGATCCTAGTGCTGATTAGACCTGATCAGGCATAAGTTGCCGAAATGGCCGTAAAGCCCATTAAAACCAATTTCAGTTTACATATATGCGTTGTGGTCTCATGTGCATTTACTCCACATCTTTCCATGCAATATTTAAGTAATAGGCATTTTAGATTCATTGTCTATTTTGACTAAGACATGAATACAATGTCAAGATAGAGACAAAATGACAAAAGTTAAGTAAAAGACATTGAAAATAATCGACAACCACAATCGATCAAACTTCATAAAATATTCCGCAATGAATTATAAGAGCTAAAATAACGGCAAAAATTTGGTAGATTAATAACGAAAAACGGCAATTTAAATGAGATAATAGCGATAACGGCAGTCTAATTTTCGGGTTTACGAATTACGATTAAAGTTTTGTGACGGTAAACGGTTAAAAGATACCCGTTTTTACGCTAACGGTTGTAAAATATGGCCAAATAACGGCTAACGGTAAACCCCATCCACACCCTCATCAAGTAACATCCTGGATAAACCCCGATTTCTGTCAAATCGCACACAAACTGTAGTACTAGAAAATAAACAATCCGATAAAATCTCTGTTACATCTGGAGTCCCCCAGGGTACTGTACTGGGCCTACACTTTTCCTCATTTACATAAATGATCTGCCACAAAACATAAAACACAGTAAAATCAGACTTTTTGCAGAAGATAGCATTATCTACCGCCCAGTAAAATCGCAACATGACTGCATAAAATTACAAGATCTCGAAGCTGCTGCTAGGTGGGAGCAAGATTGGCTCATGGCTTTCCATCCTGACAAATCCGGTAACGTCTTACGTGTCACAACAAAACGAAACCCAGAACACCTTTATTATAACCTTCATGGACATATATATGAAACAGTACAATACGCAAAATAATTTGGGGTAACCATTTCACACGACCTATAATGGAACAAACACATTGATCAAACAGCAGCAAAGGCAAACAGAACATTATCATTCATAAGGCGTTACATTAAAGTTAACTCTAAATTAATCAAAGACCGTGCATACCAATCACTAGTCTGCCCAAAACTCGAATACTGCAGCTCTGTTTGGGACCCCTACACCAAAGATAACATAAACAAATTAAAAAAAGTACAAAGAAGAGCTGTCCGATACACATGTAACAGCTACCACAACACCAGCAGTGTATCTGACATACTAGTAATCCAAACACTTATTGGCCATCACTCAAAGAAAGCCGGAAGAATTAAGACCAGACTGATTATTTTCTATAAGATTATTAACAACAAAATTGCAATTCCACACGAAACTGAACATCTTAACCAAAAAATCAGTCATCAACCAGGGCAACCCACTCACTCACATACAGACCACTACAGTGTAACAAAAACCCTATAAAATTTTCATTTTTCAATCGAACCATATCAGACTGGAATAAATTACCCGAACACATATAGCAACCACCGATTCATTAGACAGTTTCAAGGAGAAACTCAGCCATGAGTTTGTCCTCAACACATACATCACTTAATACAGTACTTTGTTTTTATCTTATTTATAAAAAAAACAATAAAAATAGTAAATTATAACTGGGACTAATATAACATATTTAAATATTACTACCATACTACCAGATTATAATTAAGAAAGTTATAAAAATGTATGAAAGATGGGCATGCGCCTGAAAGTAAAAATCAACATGTTGATAGTTTTCTGAACGCAAAGAAGAAG
>MJUU01065285.1:30025-50987 GCA_002080025.1 Modiolus philippinarum | reverse complement strand
TGCAGTTCCCTGGTTGATTGTGACATGTGATTGTAATGTTCGGCCATTATAAGTGTTTCCTGTTATCTTCCCTTCATTAATTGTTAGCAGTTAATCTAAAAACAAGATATATAGTACGGGTTCTAACTGCATTTAACAGCTAAATGTTTGATTATGTCCAACTCCTCGTAAATGTTGCGAAGTGGACAAAGTCGTTGCAAAGTGGACCGTTGCAAAGTGGACATTTTGGTACATTTTCGATTGTATAAGAAAATCTGTGTAGAAATTTTATCTGATTGATACAATACTGAAGGAAGAAGATTAGTAATTTAGATGCTTGAATGATATTTCCTATTGCAGGGTTTTTCTGTTTTGAATTTGTCGATTGAATATTGTATATTTTTCATAATTTTCTGTCACAAACGTTAAAAGTATGCTTGTGGTGCTTTACTAGTGATTTTGTTGATGAATCTTATTGTTATCTAGTACCTTATTTATCTTTGGTTACAAAAAATATCGTTACAAAAAATATCGTTACAAAAAAAAATCACATTTTAAAAGAGGAAATTGAAACGTTGCAAAGAGGACGTTTTGTTGTAACCTGCTTACTTTGGACGTCCTTTCTACACAGTTCCGTTTATGTTTAAGATTGCATATTCCTTATTTAGTGTCTACTGGTATTAAGGTATTAAGAGCTACTATTTAATTGCTGATTCGAAGGAGTTTATTTTTTGTGTTTTTCAGTAGGCAAAAGTTGACTTTTTTTTTCAAATGTCCCACATTTGAAGAAAACATCTTCATAAAATCAGTTTAAAATAAATGCATTTTCTTTGACAATTCTACCTCATTACCTTTTCCTTGTATGAATAGTATTATGTAGTATACAACGAGATTTTGAAGCTGGAGTAAGATATGAGCTAGTTCTATCGCTTTTACGGGAATGTCATTGGTCGCGCTCCAAGTCATAACACATAGCAAATGATGTGCTATCACGTTTTCGACGTTTCTATCGGACAAATTTGAGATCTCGTTGGCCTTGATCAACGTTACCCAGCAACTGTGTTTTTATTCGAAACAAAACAGCAACGTCACAAGCAAGAAAACACAGAACAACAGTTCGGCACTAAAATTTTGAATTTATTTATGAAAATCCTGAGAGAAATAGTTTTAAAAACTTAAAAAAATGTATATCGCTGGATATTAACTCTCTTTATGTAATTTCAAATATAGTAAACACACCAAAAGCTTGTTTATTTTGTTTTGAAATTGCATAACTCTAGTTCATATCCACCGATTTCCAATTCTTCCTCGTAAAATAAGCTATAATTAACATTATTATTCCATATTAAAACCTTAAAGAAATGCTTAAGATAATATTTTTATTAATACATCGGCAAACGAATACCGAAGTAAGAAAGGGAAAGGGAAAATTCTAAAATCATAAATCCAACATCACGGCAATTCACAGCAACACGAATCGAGACAGTATGGCAAAGACAAAACAAATAAGCACAAATGAACAAGAACGCCACAAAGCTAAAGCATTAGCAGTGTGAACCCCTATAAAAACTGAGGTATCATCAGGTTCTCCGGAAGGGTAAGCATGATCTGTCCCAAGCGTGGCACCCGTCACACTACCAGTGAAAAGTCACGTTTTGTCACAGTCGGTGTTAGTCAGTCCGGTAACAAACTCTGGATCTATCCCAAAATATCTGTTCTCATTTGTGAAACAGATACATTGTAGTGGTCTGTCAAATCGTGGTGACGACCGTAAAACTTCTGTAGTGACAATTGCAACAGTGACTGAACATACCCTTGATGTATAAGTTTTTGAGACAGTAATTTCGCTCTGTTGACAAAATCGCTTACAAACTATAGGCACGGCAATAGCGAATAAGTTGTGAAATGTACACGCCATATGCCGGAGAAGTGGGAATATAACCGCTTAGCAACGGGAAGTTAACTATTGGAAAGTCGAAATCATCATGCTTGTTGTAAAGATCTGTTTTCAGACGTCCAGAGTTGTCAATGTAGAGGTATGGGTCCAGGTATGATGCATGCTGATTATGGTGTATCAGTGTTCTCTTTAATTTCGATTTTATTTGGGTATATCGGATGAAGGTTATCCTTAAATCGAGGATTGTTCACTGAAAGAACATCATCTATATAACGGAAACAGAAATTAAATGATTCGGCTAGCTTAAGTCTCTAACTTTTCGTCCCAACCTCGCCGCTAAAGTGCAGAAGCTTTGTTTCCTTTATCTTCCGCACTACGGACGAAAACTCAAACTCAAAACATCTCTAAAGGAATGTTTAAGAACAACATAGATATCGACAATATCTGTGAGTGGCCAGCATACGTGTAAAATATTTCAGTTATTGGAAACTAAAACAAGTTTAACAGATTCATGCAGAATATTCATGTCGATACCCCAATTTTGCATAAAATATTAACTATGAATTACTGAAGTTGCAATTTCTGCATATGGCCATTTTATAAGTTACGTCCCAGAGTTTGCTATCATATGCATTTAAAAAAGAAAAAATGGGGATGAGAAATTCCTTTAATTATAAATTGTTTGCGAGTAATGCCATATATCGATATCAAATGTTCATATCTTCTATAAAATTCTGAAATAATTTAACATTTAAAAAAAAAGATATCTTCCAGTTGTGGCTTTAAAATATTTATTATGAGCCGGGATAGTTACGGAATGACAAAACATAAACCTGACATCCCCCCTCCCCCCCCCCAAAAAAAAAAAAACAAAAAAAAAACAGGGTATAATTTCATGTAACTAAGTGATTTTGAAACCGTAATTTGGAAGGCATTTGATCGACACGACTTGATACCTCATTTGCATGGGAAATTTAATCACCATGAAATCACATTCAAATAGTATCAAATCAGAACCAAATCATGAAAAAAATCAATATGAAATCACATCTAAATCATTAACAAATCTGAATCAAATCAGAACAGAAGCAGAAACAAATCTGAATTAAATTGTAACTAAATCACAATCGAATCACTGCTGGGGCCTTGGTGGCCGAGTGGTTAAGGTAGTTCTACTACCTATACAATCACTGTAGTCTATCACCACTGTGGTGTGAGTTCGCGCCCCACTTTGTACATTACAAAAAGAGTGCACTCGACTTAAAATCGTAAGTGATTAGGTATGTCAATTACGTGCCTGAAATACTGCTGAAAGCAACGGCAGTAGAATACCGAAGGAACAAAGCACAAGATTACACAAATCAAAGTCCAGAGACAAGGCAAAAGCAAGAACACCAAAAGACGGAAGACCAAAGACACCACATGCCCACAAAACACACGAACATTACATATACAACACAAAAAATTAAAGCACTTACAGTGTGAACTCTCAATAAACAAGAGTGACATCTGGTGCCCCGGAAGGGTAAGCATGTCCTGCTCTGTGCACAGCACCCGTCACACTGTCAGTGGGTCAATCCAGGGTAAAGTCAAAACCGGTAATGTCAAATCAGGGAAGACGCGAATCTAGCTGAAAATGTCAGTTTTTATTTGTGACACTGACATTTTATATCTATCTATGATGTCGTGGTGACGGCCATAGAATTTCTGAAGGGACGAAAGTAACAAAGGCTGAACATATCCCTGACTCAGCAGTTTTTGTGACAGTGCTTTTGCTCTTTCCACAAAGTCACTGTATTAACTGCACGCTCTACAGTAACGAATTAATTGTGAAATATATACTCCATATCAATCAATCACTGCCATTTCAAGAATAGGGTATATGTGTGAAATGTGCAGACATTTGTCATACTGATTTTTTTTTTTTTGTTGACTTCTGCCTTATCAGTCAGTATCAGTAGCTTAGTTAGTTGTGTCTACAAGTTTTTGATTTATATGTATTGAGTCTTTACAACAATCAAAACATAGCTCAAATTTCAATTCATTTCGTTCAACAAAAACAGGAACGTCGTCAAATATAAATCTTTGTATTCATATCATTGTTTTTTTCCATATTTTCAACCAACAAATCATTTTTTGAATTTAACATCGTAAATCTTAGCTTAGAAGGACTACATGCGCGATAGCTATTTTTATATTATGCAGTTATTAGTTTTCGTATGCATTTTGGTGTCGTGTTATTAAAGTATGGAAATTTGGGATTTTTATTTTGCCAACTTAGAATTTTAATTGAGAAATGTCATATTTTTGAAGCAAAATCATATTTTTGAAAGGGTAGGTCTGATTTTCAAAGAATGACTTTCAGTAATGGATTTGTATTTATCATTGAATGGAGCCGAAAGTTTTCTATTTGTAGTGTTCGTTTTCAATTGGTAAATATCCCGAAATTTTCAAAACGTGCTACCCATATGTTGCATTTCTTGACAAAATAAGGAACTGGTGATTGGAGTATATTTCTTCTTAAAAACTATTGTTTCTCAGTGTTAAGAAAGTTTGTTATTTATATCTATTATCGAGTAGGGTAATCACATTCGATTACATGTAGTACCGACGTTACAAAAATTTGAATGAAATTTCTTTTTGTGTGATTCTAACAAAATTAATAACATGACATGATTAACTCCAACCACTATCCTTAATATCGAGTTTGTAGTTTCAACCTTTTAATATTTTAATTTGTAATTTGTTTTTAAATTATAATTTTAAAAGACAAGAGATCAATAAACTTATATAGATATATGCTTGTGTTACCCGTCTGTGCTTTGCATTTATTCGGGCTTTCAATCTTTTGATTTTATTCAAACTCTGTTCAAGGACATCCACTTTTCCTTTGCAGATTTCTATATTTTGTTTTAACCACTGAATGTATTCAGCTGCATGCTCAGGTCATTTCGTTGTTTCTGTATTTGCACCAACAATATCACATTCTGTTGAATTATTTTCATATATAAAAATTGTAAAGACCGTAATTATGAAAGTAAACTATACAGCAGCATTACATCGGTCAATTGTCCTTATTACATAGCGAACAGTGGCTATACAACGATACAATAACAGAAGGAGTCATTGTTTAAATGTTTCAAAAATTATTATATTTTATTTCAATGTTAATATCTTTCTGATATTAGGCTTTGCTGACTTGGCCAAAATAACTGTTTTTAGCAATATTCCCAATGAATATATAGGATACCCTTAAAAATCATGTTGATTGTTCAGCTTTTATGTGAAGTAACTGTCAGACATTTTTTGCGTACTTTTTAATATTTACGAGAGATGCATTAAATTATTCTTGAGTCACGAAGGAATCTCATATGGAAAAATGAGGCTTACTTGTTATGCAAATTTATGAATATGCATTAGGTACTTATACCACATAACCATAGAGAAGTATCCGAATCCACATTTTAAATTCCAAGCGTTATACGGATAGCACTATCTTTTTGCACCATATTCGACTCTAATTTTACCTGCACAAATAAAGTTTCCGTTGGAAATTTCATAAAATAAATGCGACATCTGTGTAAATGTTGACAAAATTGAGACAGTTTCATAAGGTCCTTATACAAAAATGCATTTTTGAACATTCGTGGGAACCTTTATTATCCCTCTGCTTAGCGAAAGCGGGGGTATTATGTATTGAAGTCCGTCCAATGTACGTTCGTATGTACGTATGTGTGTAGTGCTCTCCGATAGCTCTGGAACTATAAGAGATATAAATTTGAAACTTGCCACCATACTAGAGTTCAATGTTCAATATTCGCAGTTCAACGTTCAGCATTTAAATACTTGAAGGTTACAATAGTGAATTCCGAATAAAATGAAAACATCATACAATAATACCATGCTCTTCATCACAAGATTAAGAGACCTTTACTTGTTAACCGGATTCAATTTGTTTTCTTGTTCAACGTTCAACATTCGCAGTTTAACGTTCAACTCTCATTTTTTTTTTCCAGTTCAATGTTCAATATTTCGCATAGGAGAAATGTTCGCGTTCTTTCTTGATCTCGAATATAGCGTAATTTTCAACCTTTACTGTATTATAATATAAATTTTATCAGATGTCCGTTTACTGATTTACTTGATTAAATAGCATCATTGTATGGACATCATGAGGTAGGAGTATTTGCTCTTTGTTGAAAGCCACATGGTGACTCAAGATGAGGAACAATCAATGCGTTGTTCTGTTTGCTAAGTCTTACCATGTATTTATTGGGATTTTGTCCAATGTACATTTACTCCATATACCTTCATTAGTTTATCATGTAATAAACGGGATAACAAGAAACATCTACAATGACTGAAATTACAATTGCATGCTAAAGTCATGTCTCTATTTAAGAGTTGAATTTTAAGCCAACGTAGATTTGCAGTACATTATGACACTGACAGTAATTGATAGAAAGTCTTCATTTCACAAACATAAACACGTGCTGAATTTGAAGTACTTTTGTTTTGTTATACAGAATGTGTTATAGTGACAAACATCAGTGTAAATAAAGGTCTATGAAAACTATGGTTATCATAAAATGACTTAAATATAGAAAATTAAGATATTTTTTTTCACATTCGTCTTATTGATTTCTTGGTTGTCTCGGTTTTATACAGGTCTTTGTGAATGTATGCATTAATACATATATTAAAATACTTGTCTGTTATTGTCTTGGTCTTACGACTGTTGTCCTCAACTAGAAACTCAATCTGTTAACGTCTAATTGTACATTTACCGCATGGAAACTGTTTGTGACAATGTGTGCAAGTCACAATATCTTCTTTGTTTGTACACTGGGTTTTACTGTACAAGAGAAGATTTACCAAAGTATCGATCTCTGCTTTAATCGTCTCTATAAGAAAACGTAATTTCATTAACACAATTTTGCCTTAATTCTTATGCCAAAATGAATCATTTGCCGGTTAAGCTCAGTTTTTCATTTCATTTCCAAAGTAATTTATGGAAAATTATTCACTACTACACGTACAACAAATCTGTACCAGTCAAACTGTACTTGTTATTGTGTTTTTGAAATCCTTCGTGCATTTTACAAATTCAAATATCTTTGATTAAGAATTATCAGTCTGGAAACACATACAATGGCTGAAAATTATAATTACATGCCACAATCTGCTAGGGAATTACACAGGAAAAACACAAATAAGACAACAGACAAACGTAAACAACGATAGGAACTGGGACAGCCGGACTTGGTACCGGCACTAGCAAAAACAAGCAGTAGGGTTAAACCGGTTAATGGGTACCCAAACCTCCCGTTTATCTGTCCAGTTTCCCTGTAGTATAGTAAACATACGAATAAAACCCAATACAGGTAGACTACTTACTCCATGACCACAATCTTGAAAGGAAAGAATATGAAAATACGTAATTTTGAAAGATGGGTCAAGGGATGCTCGCCACGTATCTGCCAGCTAGCTAAAGGAGCCTAGTCTGCTGGTAGCTTTTTGGAAAGCTTAAGTCATGTACATTTCAAAAATCTTTGTCGAAAAAATTTAATGTGGTAGAAAGAGGGGTAAAGTAGGGGTCAAAGGTCAATCAGTAAACAAAGAAAATGAATAATATTATGATTTTCAGCATTTCAAGGGATAAAAATTGATCAAATAGAAATTAATTTTATTACTTAGCAAAGTTAAATGAAAATAAACATTTCTTCAGAATTTTTGACGTCACCTATAGCATAAATTGACGTTCATTTTATGCTTTACTTAAGAGCTATGTTTTAAACTTAAAAATCTCAAGAAATTTTCTTTCCCTGGTTATGATATTCAAAATGAGTTAGATTTAATCTAAACAATGGAAAACAATATTAAGTAAACGCTAAATTTCGTAAATCAACCTGTGTTAGCAAGTATAGCACTTAACCTGGCATGTTGTAAGGGGGATTTTTAGACAGCACACAAATTATATGAATTAAGTTTTAAAAATCTAAATATGAGTCTGTTCTTTACAAAACAATTATCAATTGCAACTTTCTATATTACTTAATTTTTATTTTATTTCTAATTTGAAAAAAAAAAATTAATGCAGAACCCCCCCCCCTTTTTTTTCCGAAAAACTACAAAAGGATTGACTGGTTGATTTGTAACGAAAATCGACATATATTCGCTATGTTTGTAAACATTGCGAATCATGGAGTTAGTAGTCTACCTGTATTGGTGATCGCACTCGCACTATATTTGGCTTAGTAAGGAAATAAGAATAAGAAAATGTTTTATGTAGAGAGAGTGCAAGACTCACTTTAAACTTGTCTAATTATCCTGGAGACATTCTTATATACAAATAAAAACATTGCAAATATTAAATACAATATTACACGTTATTATATTATGTACATTTTATTTCAAATAACGTGTTGTTCATATTAGACATTTCACGAAATTGACGATAGCGGACTGTGAACTCCAATGTTGACAAAATGTGTATTGATTTTAAGATTTAATTAGCAGGCATTTTTATAATTTTTAATGTTTATTTATATGATCTCTTTGCAACCGTGTTAAAACGATTTACAAACATGTTTCCGCAAGAAATCAAGGATTTTGTCTGTTTCCCCAACAAAAAGAACGGTCAAATCGAACTGACCTTATATTTTTAAAAAATCATATCACGGTCATCTATAATGCTGACTCTATTACTCTAGTTATAACGAAACAATATAAAATAAACAATTACAAGTATTTATCAACGTCCATTCGTATAAACGACCTTAGCTTCCATACTTACATGTATCTGTTAGACTGTGCTTAATATATACGTGTTTAGACTCTTTAAGCTTTTCGGATTTACGCACTGCTAACAATACTAATCATACGCACCTTTCTCTATACAAATCAAACATAGTTACACCCTCACATTAAAACGTGGATATACCCTACAAAATACGCACGATTTGTCTTGAATAAATTGTGTATCAATACATTGAAACATAAAGCAGCAAAACTAAGAAAGGGTATGGTTAAAAACTAAGAAATCGTTAATAAACGTGATCGTTTAGGTTAGTAATCGACTGATCAACGGACTAACTACAAAATATTTACGGATTGCATATTCTAATTTTCAAAAATTTAAATATAGACTACACCACAAGATCCCGTTCATTACCATATTTTATCCACTAGAGATAGTTTAATTTTAAAAAATTTAATTGCGAGGCTTGCCGAGCATATTACAATTTCAAAATTTAACTATCGAGAGTGGATAAAATATGGTAATAATCGGGATAGTGTGGTGTAATCTTTTTCTCTAATGATAAATGATAAGCACCGAGAATTGTATTCCGAATAGAATTGGCGGGAGATAGCACGGGGCTTTTTTCAACATACGTTGAATATGAAAATTTATCTAACGGGTCAAAACCGGTTTAGGCTTGACGTATCATTAGAGAAATGCTTTTAAAATATAACTGGTTAGTGTTTTGACACACAGTTACCATCGAACTTGTTAAATAGAGTGTACAGTTTAACTTAAAACAATAACTGCATATTGTAATTGTTTATTTTTTGTTAAATTCGAGAAAAACGCAAATTTATAAGGTTAATTTTATTTTCTAATCTTCTATCAAAATAAAATGCGAATTCGATGAATGATCTACAACGTCAAAAATGTTTATGAAATTGTCTCTTTTTCATGTAATAATCCCATTTGTAGATCAGTTTTCGTTTATTAGGTAGCAAGTCCAAAAGATTAGTTGGGACAACGGCAGTAGAATACCGAAGGAACAAGGGAAGCAATGACCACATTCCGTTTCGGGTCCTGTCATTCAATTGCAATTATCACATTGATTCTACCACTTTTCATTTTTACGACAGACGTATTTAAAAAATACAATAATCAGGCAATCCAAAACGACTGAGAAATCAAATAGGGTATTTTGGTCATTTTAACTTTTTAAATAAGCGACTTTTAATTAATTCGCCGCTCTACTAAAAAGCGTTGTTCCATTTCTTGGTTCTACCATGTTTTTTTTTTTAGAGATTTCGTTTCATGTGCATTTTCTTCATATTCTTGTATTGTTAACTGAATCAAGCCCACTACGTTGCTGGCATTTCCGATGCCAATATCTTTGAACAGATGTTAGTAGTATATAATGTGGCCTTTGGTTCTCATTTGACGAGGTGCCCGACGAGGTGCAACGAGGTGCTTACGTAGTTATGCTACTATTAATTGGTTCTCAATGGACGAGGTGCTGACTAAGTGCGACGAGGTACTGTTATACTTTTACAATGTCATCGGCCTCGCAACGTGTGTCTCGCCTTGGTCTTGCCTATTCAAGTGCTTATGTACTAACATAATATTTTATTTGCCTCTCAGTTGACGAGGTGCTTATGTATTAATAGTATATTTCAATAGAATTCCATTGGGGTCTCATTTGACGAGGTGCTAATTTATTAATAGTATTTCATTAGGTTCTCATCTGACGAGGTGCTAATGTATTAAAAGTTTTCATTAAACGAGGTCCTTACGAAGTGCTGATAGGGCATTCTCAATAAGGCTTTTTCTATACCATAAACCTTAGTTTTATCGTTGTTTATCGGTAACTGGATTCTCATTTGACGAGGTGCTTATATATTATTAGTATATTTCATGGGCCCTCGTTTAACGAGGTGCTTATATATCAATAGTATTGCATTGGGTCCTCATCTGACGAGTTGGTAATATATTAATAGTTTTCATTAAACGAGGCCCTTACGAAGTGCTAAAAGGGCATTCCCAATAAGGCTTTTTCAGTGGAATAGACCTACGATTATTCGTTGTTTATCGTTGACTTGATTCTCATTTTACGAGGAGCTTATATATTATAAGTATATTTTATGGGCCCTCGTTTGACGAGGTGCTTATATATTAATAGTATTTCATTGGGTTCTCATTTGACGAGGTGCTTATATATTAAAAGTATTGCATTGGGTTCTCATTTGACGAGGTGATTTCGTATTAACACTTTTTTTTACTTGGTTCTCATTTGACGAGATGCCGTCTTTGACACAGTAGTTTTGAACCTTTAAAACAAAACCGTGCCTTTGATCCAATTATATCCAGATGTATCTCTAAGAAGCTTTTATTGGTGAATGTAACTCTAACTTACCCTAATCCAATTTGACTACCCTTTTGTTTTGAACTATACATGATATTATTTGTGCTGTCTCTATAACCAAGTGACCTATCCTATTTTTTCCCTAACGATTTGCTGTAGTATTGTTAGATAATCTGTATTGTCTTCGTTCAGATAAGTTACGACTTACTCTATCCCAATCCAACCCTAACCCAAGCTTGTGTGTTTTTTTCCTCAATCATAATTATTTTATTTGTGCTTGTCTCTCCTACCCAGTTACCTACCCTTAACTTTTAGCCTTATACTTACACTTACCCTAATCTTAATTCTAAACCCTAATCGTCTTACTTTTTGTATGCATTATTTCGTGTTCTCTGACTTCTTATACACTCGTTTTCTGATTTTGTTGTCTTTGTTCACGACTAACCCTAACCATTCTGTTTGCAGTTTTTTTTCTATACCTCCATAGTTACATCCAATATTCTAAAACTAATGGAGTTCTTTCCCTTTTATATCCAACTTTAGTTGCTATGACAACTCCATATCCATTTATTTTACTATTTTGAATCAAATTTTCTCAAGCTATTGGAGTTATCTCCTTTACCCAACCTCTAACCCTTACTTAAGCTGCAATGTAAACTAAACTCTATATTCATTTATATTTTCGAATGTTTTTCTAATATTCTCAAACTATTTAAGTTATCTCCCTTAGATCCAACCTCTAACCACAACTTAGCTGCTTTGGCAACTCTATATTAATTTATTTTAATGAATGTTTTTTTTTTCTAGAATTCTCACACTATTGAAGTTATGTCCCTTTTATCCAATTTCTAACCCTAACCTAAGCTGCTAAGACTACTATTTTCATTTATTTTCAATTATTTTTTTATCTTCTTCATTTTTTAAATCCTATTTTTTATTTAATTTTATACTTTTTTTAATAACCATAGTCATTTTCCCATTTCCATAACCTAACCACTAAGGCATTCTCCTTGAGCTACTTTACTTTTTCGTTTCTTGGAAGTCACTCTGCGTTTATCCAGGCTTTAGACTGGCTATCCGATAAGATAGGCCGCATTACCATCCCTCCGTCCCATTTGTATTTAAGCAATAGGGATTGCTTTTATTTTGTTGACGTAGAATGTTATATTCGTAACAAGATGAATTGTCCATTCCGTGTCGGGTCTTTGTTGTCTTATTTATTCCAGGAGATCCTGTCGTCTACTTCATCAATAAGCAGATGAATATCCTCTTTATTCTTAATTAGCATTGGTTCATCCAAAAATCTGGTTTTATTCTGGCTGGCATGATAGTATCTAAATTCATCCGTTTCCAAAGTCCGCAAAATATATCCAAAGGATAAGTCAATCTTAAAGGCGGACGTTTTATGTTCAAGGATTTCCCGTAATTTCTCTGGAATGTTGGGGAGAGAGCTGTTGTCCAAAACGAAGTGGTATCGACCTTGTATGAGATTTCATGTATATTTTGTGGTTCGAATACTTGCACTCATAAATAAAAATTACTAAGTAATTTCGTATTACTTATTTCAAGTAATAGAAATACTTAAAATTACTTGAGCAATTACTGATAATTACTTACTAATTACTGACAATTACTTAGTAATTACTTACTATTTCTTAGTGATTACTAAGTAATTACTTATTACTTATTTCAAGTAAAATAAATGCTTAGAATTACTTGAGCAATTACTTAAGATTACTTATTATAACTTATTATTACTAACGAATTACTAAGTAATATCTTATTAACCCTTTTTTCAAGTAAAACAATTACTTATATTTACTAACAATAACTATTCTGAATATTTAGGCAGTTTTGCATTTCAGGTATTTTTATATGTTGCAACGTTACATTTTTTATATGTTCATCCAAGCAATGTACGAGTGTTTGGATTCTGCGTGATGAGCAAAGGGTAAAGTAAAGGGAAGAGCAAAACTCAAGTCTCACAATCTATTGACAACTATGAAATTAATGAACACTTAAGAACCCCGATGTGTACTGTGAAATATCAGATAAGTATCTTGAAATAGTGTATTAACAAATGTATTTAGATAACTATTCTGAATATTTAGGCAGTTTTGCATTTCAGGTATTTTTATATGTTGCAACTTTGATTACATCGAGAAATATACAAATAAGAAATTAGAAAAAGGGGGATGTTTGTTTACCATTACTATCCGAGACATTTTACATGTTTCAATACAATGTAATACTGTTATGGTGTCCGCAAAACATGACACGCTTTGTTTAAGTATTTTTAAGCAGATTTGTCTTTTTCATAAAATGCAAGATTAATTAAAATTGTAGATCAGAAATTAATAATTATATGGTTTCCAGCAAGAACCGCCGTGTAACTGTGTATTTAGAACATTGTGTAATTACAAAACAACTTCTCAAGATTTTATTTCATGTAAACAAGCCATACACATTTATTATCATACAGCGTGTCGGCTACTTGATTTAATATATTACAAGATAACGAGACATACTAAACATGCTAAATTGGGGTTATTACACACACATAACAATGAAATAAATTATAAGGTTTTATAAGCTAGTGTGTTACACATAACGAACAGCATCGTTCAATTACTAAAGTGCATGTATAAATATTTGTACCATACTATTTAAACATGCATTACACACAGACTATGTGATGAATGTGTATTTTTTCATTTGTTTGGCTACACATATTTATATACTGATTACTGTATGTAAACTTTAAAAAATAGCTTAATGTGTAAATAAAGATTATTAAAATAATGATCCAATGAACTAGTTATGCATAATTAATCAGACTTGAATTCGATACTTTGTGGTAAAATTCTGTTATTTCAGGTAAATCCTGCAGTTTACTTCTACTTTCCATTCTGAAGTTATAGCAGTAATATTACAATGTACATAACAGCAGATTTTTAGAGGTGGAAGTGCTACATTAGATTAATATCTACCATATTCAATTCAAGGATCTTAGTGAAGTAACTGCATAAAAAAATAGTTATCAATGATAATCAGAAATATGAGAAATAAGTAATTGTAATTACTTAAGAGAAGCTGAATTAAGTAATAGAAGCAAGTAAATGAAAAACTGGCATTAAGAAACTGAATTACTTGGGGAAGAACTAATGGGAATACCAAAAACTAGAAATCATAGCACAGTTACCAAAGCAAGTAAAAGGCATACAGTATAGCCAGATATTTACAGTGACAAATTGTAAGATAATTTCTTCAAAATGTGATATTCGACCACCTGTGAAATTTCTACACGTACAAATTGAGATTTGAAGGGAAAATATTTAATGGAAATACTTCAGTTACAACACTTGTAGTATGAAACAATATCTTGGTTTATTGCGTTATTAGTGGAATTATTTATTATTTCAGAAAATATTCATGGGCAGAAGAAATCAACTGTTACAAAATCATGGATTGGTTCCGGATAGTTCTTTATATATATACAATGGAAAAAGTTAGAAATGTTACTTTAACGTAACGTGTTTGATTTAAATCCCTGGATTGGTTTGAACGAGCACATGAAATAATTCATCCAATAACTAAATTTGCTCGTTATTTTTTAAAGTCTTATTACTGAAATACTTTCAAGGCTTAGAATTACCCGTTCGTCTATTAGGATTACCTAGTTTGTATTAATGCGTAGTGATTACTCAAGATTACTTAGTTGGATTACTTCCAAAGCTTTATATTACTAATTGTGACTACTTACGTTTACTTCCCAGGATTTATATTACTCATTGTGATTACTTACATTTACTCTTTTTGATTACTTACCGGGCTTTATATTACTTAATGCGATTACTTAACTTGCTTCGTATTACTCATTGTGATTACTTAGAATTACTCCTTTTGATTACTAACCAGGCTTTATATTACTCATTGCGATTACTTAAATTTACTTAACTGGCTTGATATTACTTATTGTAATTACTTAGAATTACTTCTTTAGATTACTTACCCGGCTTAAAAAATTACTTATTTGGATTGGAATAGAATTACTTACCCTGATTACTTAAAATTACTTGTTTTGCTTACTTGAATGAATTACTTAGCATTACTTTTATAATTTTTTTTTTTTATTTTAATTTATTGTTTATTATTTATTTTAATCTATTTACTATTTTATTATTTATCATTATTATTATTTTTCTTTTGTTTTTGTTGTTGTTTTTTTCATTATTATTATGAAAAAGAAAGGAAATGGGGTAAATGTCAAGGAGACAACATCCCATATCCAGGTTAAAACGAAAAAAACAAAACATCTAGGGGTCACCATATGGTCTTCAACACAGTGAGGAACCTCACACCATATAGTAAGCCCTAAATGGCCCCGAAAGGGTAAAAAAAAGTGAATAAATCAATGGAAACAAACCACATCCAATAACCCAAATATCAAGAAACTAAAATTATATTTATTTATTATATGTATCTATGTTTTTCATCTATTATTATTTTATTATTTATTTTCATTTTAATTATTTTAGCATATATTTTATTTATATTCTTAATCATTTTTTTACTTTTTATTTATCTAATATTTTATTATTTTTCGAACTTTTAGAAATTTATGAAATTTATCCTGCAGAACTTACTTTAAATAAATCCAATAGCAGCAGTAATTATACTCCTTTTCTTGATCTTGATATATCAATAAATCAAGGAAAGTTAAACAGTGAGGTTTATGATAAAAGGGATGATTTCTCCTTCCCTATAGTCAATTTTCCCCATCTCCACGGCAATGTTCCGTTAGCCCCTTCTTACGGGTCAACATTTCACAACTTGTTCGATATGCACGAGTATGTAGTGATGTTTCTGACTTCAACGAGCGAAATCTTTGTCTCACTGAAAAACTTCTGTATCAAGGGTTCAGATATCATAAATTGATAAAAACATTCTCTAAATTTTATTATAGATACATTGACTTATTAAGAAAATTTGGTTCTACATGCATGGCTCTTATACATCAGGGCATTTCACATCCAAACTTCTGGCAATATCATTTACAAAGCGCATAAATTCAAAAATTGTCCTTCAAAACTTATTAATCCGTTAAACAAACTAATTCATAAAGGATATAAATATAGCATTGTTGTTAAATCGTTACTTCTGGTTTGTGTTGGCAAAAATATTGATCATCTCCTAAATGCTTTACACCATAACTAAATTTAAACAATTTTTCATATGGCAGTATTTGGCATTGCACAATATCATGTTCTTCTTTCATAATTGCTGACGTTATTATACCAAATTTATTAAGAAGTATTTCAATTGAAGTGTCATATGTAAGAAGGCTTGATATCATAGTCAACGGAAATTATGTCCTTAGCTAGCTGTCAGTAACTTCGAGCATTTGTCCGGACAGTACCTGTGTGTATTGTCTTCATGTTTTATGTAGTTCATTGTAAAGGTACTCGTCTTGATAAGTTGGACTTTTTTCTAGTTTGATTTTTCCTGTGAGTCTTTTTGTGTATTTATTTTTAGCCATTCACAACACATAGGGGGAGGGTTTGGATCCAAAAAAAAAAACGAGTTTAACCCCACTGCAATTTTTGCGCCTGTCCCAAGTCAGGAATATGTTGGTGATTGACTTGTCCGTGTCTTCTTATAAAATTTTAGTTTCTTGATATTTGGGTTATTGGATGTGGTTTGTTATCATTGATTTATCCACTTTTTTACCCCTTTGGGGCCATTTAGGGCTTGCTATATGGTGTGAGGTTCCTCACTGTGTTGAAGACCGTACGGTGACCCCTAGATGCTTTGTTTTGGGTCGTTTTAACCTCGATATTGGATGTTGTCTCCTTGACATTTACCCCATTTCCTTTCTTTTTCAAATTAAGTGATACATTAGTTTAAAGTGTTTACTTAGTAACCATGGTGATGTCATGATATTGTATATTTTACGAAAGGATATGGAGTAAATGAACATGAGACCATAGCTCATATGTTATCTCAAACTGCAATGATTTTAATGAGCTGTATGGCCATTTCGGAAATGTATTCCTCATCAGCAGCACTAGAACCCAAAACAAAGGAAATCCATAATTTCAAAAAATGTTAAAATGCTTAAAACCAAACGAAATCCGAATAATCAGTAATATCAAATATAGCTAAGGACAAAACAACAATGGAAGGAATTAATCCTTTGGTTTTAGAATTTTCATAAATTTAGATAATAGTAATTGAACAAAGTGTACACATGAAATATTATCTTATGTACACAGGAAGATGTCATAGTATTGAAATGATAAAAATGGTGATTTTAGTGTATCTTGGTTGTGGTAGTGGTGATTTTCAGGTATCTGGGTGGTGGTGGTGGTGGTGGTGGTGGAGGGAGGAGGGATAATAGTCTATGGTGGTGGTGGTGGTGGTGGGAGTGTCCATGGGTGATCTAGCGGCGGCGGCGGCGGTGGTGGTGGCGGCAGCAGCAATTCTACCTGATTTATGACGCGGCAGCAGCAGGAGCAAACACCCGTGAAAAGGCCAATTAAAACCACAAAACTGCGAAAACTTCATCGAAAATACGATATGAAACATGAAATATGAATACAATTACAACAAAACGATTAAACTAAGCGATATTAATTTTAACTTTTACACTGATATACAACAAGCAACGTGAAATATGAACAGATATACAACAAATATAACATCAATTGTTTGTAACAAACGCAAGAACATACGAACTTGTACGTCAAAAACATCAAGATCACATGAACTAACGTGAAATCTTGTACTGAACGAGACTTCTTCAAGGTAACAGAAATCAAGTTGACAGGTGACCAAACGTTTTAGAAGTATGAAGATACCCTGAATTGAAGCTCTGTCCTTAGCTGATTTTGGCTTTCTATTTAGATCATATTTGATTATTTGTTGTCTATCATTATTTAAACATCTTTGACTTTATGGTCTTTCAAACGTTTAGATTTTATCTGCACTGATGAGACATAAGTTGTCGAAATGCGCATATGCAGAATCAAAATTCACAGTAACTTCGGTATTTAGTTATTTGATATAAAGCCGATGGACAATTAAATTATGTTCGTGAAGATCGCGATTCTTCATGACGTTTATTTTTCAATAAATTTTGCAAAAAAACTCGACAAAAGTAATATTTTTTTCAACAATTTTACAATTTTACAATTCCGAAAACTTGCAAGAAATAGTACGTATTGATGTTCAAATACTCACAGTGCGTAAAAGAATATTTTCCCTTTTGCATTTTATTCCCTAAAAAATGCAAAAAATGTATATACTGCACTCATACTAAGAATGATTTGCTGTAAATGTCAACTTAAACTCAAATTTGCCACATTTGTGTCTATGGTGTTTGCATAGTATATGCCATTTTGTCACAATGCTATCTAGCTGCAGTGACTCTAATATGATTCAAATTTCCTCAAGAGATGCAACAATAAGTCTATCAATAGTATAGTACATGGTGTAAATACCATGAAGTACTCAAATTTGGTGCAAATATACTGAAAATATGCAACAATAGGGATATTAATGGTATGCGATATGGTGTTAATGCCATCTAATATTCAAATTTGGTACAAATTTACTGAAAATATGCAAAAATAGGGATATCGATAGTATCCGATATGATGTAAATCCCATCTAGTACTCAAATTTGGTATAAATATTCTGAAAACATGCAACAATAGGGATATCGATGCTATCCGATATGATGTAAATCCCATCTAGTACTCAAATTTGGTATTAATATACTGAAAACATGCAACAATAGGGATATCAATAGTATGCGATATGGTGTTAATGCCATCTAATACTCAAATTTGGTAAAAATTTACTGAAAATATCCAACAATAAGGATATTGATTGGATGCGATATGATGTAAATTCCATCTAGTACTCAAATTTGGTACAAATATACTGAAAATATGCAAAAATTGGGATATCGATATTATACGATATGATGAAATTCCATCTAGTACTCAAATTTGGTACTAATATACAGAAAACATGCAATAATTGGGATATCGAAAGTATAGGATATGGTGTAAATGCCATCAAGTACTTAAATTTGGTACAAATTCACTGAAAATATACAACCATAGGGATATCGATAGTGTGCGATATGATGTTAATGTTATCTCATACTCAAATTTGGTACAAATATACTGAAAACGTGCAACAATAGGGATATGGAAAGTATGTGAAAAATATGCAACAATAAGGATATTGATTGGATGCGATATGATGTTAATGTCATCCAGTACTCAAATTTGGTACAAATTTACTGGAAATGACACAACAAGGAAATGGATAGTATGTGATATGATGTAAATGTCATCTAGTACTCAAATTTGGTACAAATCTACTGAAAACATGCATCAATAGAGATATCGATAGTATGCGATATGGTGTAAATGCCATCTTATACTCAAATTTGGCACAAATTTGCTGTTACATGCAACATTAGGGATATAGATAGAATACCATATGGTGTACAGATGGGTGCAGACGCAACGTTCAAAAAGTGCACTTAAAGTGAACTTGAAGTTCACTTTTCAAGTGCACTTCGCGTTCTCTTAGCTGTCGCGAAGTTTACTCTTTTGGAATAGGTACCTATTCCATGACAGGTATTACCGCGTTCACTAGTGAACTTCAAGTGAACTTGAAAGCTGTTGCGAGGATCACTACTTAAAACGAGGTTATTTTAGATCGAATATTAAGCGATAGCCGAGGGAATAAAAATATATTTTTACGTAGCGTTCTTTTGGATTGGCAAATGTGAAAAAAATACCAATGCAGTTATATATAAAATATTGTTAAATATAAAACATGTCAGATAATATTTTCCTGCTATAAAAATGAATATAGACGTGTATACTAAATCTTTACAAATGACCAAAATAATTAATTTAAAAAAAAAAAAAATACTTATTATATCCTTTGAAGAAGTTTTATATGCTTTTTGTAAATCTTTATATAAATATGTTTGAGAAAGTTAGGTTTTCATTATGCGGTTTATACTAAATCTTTACAAATAACCAAAATAATTCATTTTTTAAAATATTTTACTTTATCACATCTTTTCAAAGAAGTTTTATATAAAAGTAATTTTGGGAAAAATACACGCGACAATTGAAATAAGCACAAACATATAATATCTCCAACTTTTGGATTCATTTTTGACAAAAGATGCATAAATTTGGTATTGCGAGAAAGGAAAACAGCTGAACAGTCTTATAAGGTGATTTTGGAAAAAAATATATAAATGTTTTGTCGCGACAACTGAAATAAGAACTGACATATAATATCTCCCACTTCTAAGGTCATTTTTGACAAAAGGTGTATAAATTTGGTATCGTGAGAAAGGAAAAAAGCTGAAATGCAAAATATTTCAATCTTATAAGGTAATTTTGGAAAAAATACATATAAATGTTGTGTCGCGACAATTGAAATAAGCACCGACATATAATATTTCCCTCTTCTGAGGTCATTTTTGACAAAAGATGTATAAATTTGGTATCGCAAGAAAGGAAAAAAGCTGAAATGCAAAATAATTCAATTTTATAAGGTAATTTTGGGAAAAAATACATATAAATATTGTGTCGCAACAATTGAAATAAGCACCGACATATAATATCTCCCACTTCTGAGGTCATTTTTGACAAAAGATGTATAAATTTGGTATCGTGAGAAAAGAAAAAAGCTGAAAGGCAAAATATTTCAATCTTATAAGGTAATTTTGGGAAAAATACATATAAATGTTGTGCCGCAACAATTGAAATAAGCACCGACGTATAATATCACCCTCTTCTGAGGTCATTTTTGATAAAAGATGTATAAATTTGGTATCGCGAGAAAGGAAAACAGCTGAAATGCAAAATATTTCAATCTTATAAGGTAATTTTGGGAAAAATACATATAAATGTTGTGTCGCGACAATTGAAATAAGCAC
>MJUU01065285.1:0-20619 GCA_002080025.1 Modiolus philippinarum | reverse complement strand
GTCCGCGTCCGCATTTGGGTATATATCTTAGTAACTATGCAGTGTAGGGTCATCAAACTTTGCATGCAGGTGCATCTTGGGTTAACTCACAGCCTCCAAGAAAATTAGGTCTCTCTGACCTATATTTTCTGCTTGAGTGGCTTGCATTCAAATTTACATTTTAGTTCATATCTCAGTTACTATGCATAGTGCAATAATCTAACTGTGCATGTGCATGCATCTCTGGTGGTAAGTCAGCATCCAGGCAAAATAAGGTCACTTTGACCTATATTTTCCGAGTTCAGATCTCAGTCACATTCAAGTTTACGTCCGAGTTCAGATCTCAGTCACTGTACATGGTAGGATCATCTAACCTTGCATGTGCATGCATCTCTGATGGTAGGTCAGCATCCAGGCAAAATTAGGTCACTTTGACCTATATATTCTGCATGAGTGACTTACATTCAAGTTTACGTCCGAGATGATATCTCAGTCACGGTACATGGTAGGATCATCTAACCTTGCATGTGCATCCATCTCTGATGGTAGGTCAGCATCCAGGCAAAATTAGGTCACTTTGACTTATATTTTCCGCTTGAGTGACTTACATTCAAGTTAACGTCAGAGTTGATATCTCGGTCACTGTACATGGTATGATCATCTAACCTGGCACGTGCATCCATCTCTGATGGTAGGTCAGCATCCAGACAAAATTGGGTTGCTGCGACAAAGTGCCACAATGAGGCGAACTTTGTAATCGTTGATTACCTATGTTTCCCATCTGCAATATTCCACAATATTTATGCCCCAGATCTTTAGATCAAAAGGTCAAAGATCTAGATTTTGCTTTTAGCTTTTTAATTACAATTGCAAGAGGCTTAATATTCTATATGTGGATAGATCTAATAGAACACATCTTGTTTCTAATATTTGTAGTTGAAATTCTGTACAATTTTAGACTTAACATTTTTCAGGGAACCAAATAGGTGAAGTTGGAATGACCAGCTTATTAAAAGCCATGCAATATCAGACGACAATCTTATTAGAGAGTAAAAGTGGTGGCACAGGTTTAATGAGGATAGTCTTAAATGTAAGTTATTTCAAAAAAAAATTTTTTTCAAACTTAGAAAAACTATTTGTAAAATTGTATGCTATAGAGTTGTGTGGTATTGAAGGCATATCAGTATTGTTGTGGGTCTCAATAAAGTATAGAAATAAAAGCATACCCAGAAAGCGGTTTTGGTCATTTAGAGATAGATGGAACAGGATTGTCACAAAAACACAAATGCAAAAACGAGAAATGGTCTCTGGCATGACGCTAATTGAGATTTAACCATAAATCGAAACATCAATGTAAAAAACCACATTTTTCTAGTCTTTAAAACCAAAATAAACATGAATTCCTAGTTTTGAAAGTAAAAAAAAAGAAATTTTTTTTTGAAGTTTGCATTTGGAGGAGAATCTACTTAATAACTATTGGTGGTTACTTTACCAAGTTAGTTACATGAAGTGGAGATAATTTTGATAAGCATATCAATAGCCTCTTTTTATATTGAAATTGAAATTATCTCATTTGACTATATATAACGAAATCGGTACAGGGAGATAACCGACCGATGTTTCTTATTTGCCATACCCAGCACTATTATGCTGTTAAATTAAGGTGATATAATCCTTGGAGAGCTTGAACCTTTGTTCTGTGTCAAAATGTATTATGTTTTACTTATTACCACCTGTTCCTTTTTATATAACCTGCTTTAGTGGGCGATATATAGTGATCATGGTGTCCGTTCGTTATTCGTCCGCCATAGGGGTACCCACTTTGTGGCTACAACTCCTCCTAGACCACTTGGTGAAATTAAATGAAACTTATACAGAAGGTTCAGTACATATTGCTTATTCAAAAATTTGATTTGACTTGATATTTTTTGTTGTTGTTTTTTTTACTTTTGGAATCAAATGGGGGAGCGGGGGGTATATATTAGTGAGCTTTGCTCATATTTAGTCCCCTACCAGCTTTGCCGAAGGGGATTTTAGGTTTGCACTCTGTCAGTCTGTCCGTCAGTCCGTCACACTCAGTTTTCCGGAGTTTTTTCCCATACTTTAAGAGATAGTTATCTAATAATTGGTATGTAAGTCTACAACTATGAGTTACAGATCAAGTTAAAGTTTGGTTCCATTCCATTGATATTTGACGGAGTTATGGACCTTGGACTTAAAATTTTTTTTGTAAAATATAGGTTTTCTGAACTTTTTTTCTAAACCGTTCCAGATATGAAACTAATATTTGATATGTGAGTCAACCACTATGAGTTACAGATCAAGTTTGAGTTTAATTCCAATCCATTGATTTTGGACAGATTTATGGGCCTTGGACTTAGAAAATTTTGGTAAAATATAGGTTTTTCGGACTTTTTCCTAAACCGTTCCAGGTATAATGCTAATATTTGCTATGTGAGTCTACCACTATGAGTTACAGATCAAGATCGAGTTTGGTTCAGGTCCATTGATTTTCTACAGAGTTATGGGCCTTGACTTAGAAAATTTTGGTAAAATATAGGTTTTCTGGACTTTTTTCTAAACCGTACTTTTTTTCTAAACTGTTCCAGATATTGAGCTAATATTTGCTATTCAAGTTTGGTTCCATTCCATTGATATTTGATAGAGTTATGGGCCTTGGACTTAGAATTTTTTTTTAAATATAGGTTTTCTTGACTTTTTTTCTTAACCGTTTCAGATATTAAGCTGATATTTGCATTGTTAATCAACTACAATGGGTTATGATTTTTGATGGAGTTATGGGCCTTGGGCTCGGAAAACTTTTCTTCTTTAACTATTTTTGATGGTATAACAAAGAATTATTCAACCGGTAGGGGACTTTTGTATTGCCTTGCAATACGATCCACACTTGTTTTTCTAGTTATCTTAAAAAGTAATATTAGTTTCTTTTTTAAAGAGTATGATTAATTTGTTATTTTGTTTTTTAAGCTCGTAGAAACTACCAGTAACTAACTATTGATGTATTCTTCATTACAGAAAAATAATATATCATCTGACCATGATGTGATGAGGAAGCTGAATGAAATAATGATGAGAAAGGATCCATATTACAAACAACCTCCACAAACACCAGACGGGGAATCCACAACATAGATATGTCTAATAACCCACACACAATAGACAGCAATGTCCCCCATCATAAAACCAAGATAAAATATAGTTTGAGCAGTAATGAAGACTGCTTGTCATTGTAATTCTATCTGTGGTGTTTAAGACAATGGAAGTTGTTACAATGAAATCCATATAAAAAAATGACAAAACATTTTTTTGTTTCTTTAATTTGATTCTTACTTGTACAAAAATCCGTCCACTTATACAGTAAAATGTGTATGATCTCAGTTTAAAAGTAGAAATATTGATATTGTATATGTTGATTTATATGATATCTTGGTGAAGAACCTGACACAGGGATAGTTCATGCCGATTTTTTGAATACTGGGACTTAATTTCTAAAAATGCTTGATAAAGGCATGTTAGTTGAAACAGTCACCTTGACAAATGTTGAACTTTTGTGCACCAAAACCATTTTCTTCATAATTTTATCTTGCAGGACGTCCCCATACTGATTTCACTTTTAGAAAGGTTCATTAAATCTGGAGAAGAAATGAATACCTGGAAGTGGAAATTTTTCCTTCTCGAAATTGACTGGAGAAAAAATTTTAAAGAAAGGGCTTTTATTTATAAAAAAATATTAGATAAAATTTGCCTGGCGGCCTTGAGTTTTTTTAAAAAGAATAACTGTTGAAGTACTTTTATTCGTGGGCATCAATATTCGCTGTTTTGATAAATATCACTATTTCGTGGGCACTTAAATTCGTCGTTTCGAATTCTATGCATTGAACTCCATGCAAAAAAGACATTTCGTTGGGAACTTAATTTTGTTGTTTTAGGGAACCAATAAATCCACGAAAATTGGAACCCCACGAACAGTAGTACTTTCACAGCAGTTTAGAATGTAGGATTTTTTTTCATAATGGCCTTAATTTACAAGAATTTTTAATGTTCTTGTTTGAACTCCTCTCAATTTTCATATATTTAGCATATTAATAGGGTTTGTTCACCAGTAGAAATTTTTCCCTAGCTATATTGTTGAAAGTTCTTGACGGATGAGAATTTCAGTTCTTGAGAAGAGGGTTCAGATTTGTCAAATTTTTTTAAATAAAAATGCTGTTTGAAGTAATTGGTAACCAATCTTATATAAGTCATACTGAAATTGACAAGATTTTTTTACTGTAAGTCTGTTAATATATGGTTGTTTATTTAAATAAGATCTGTGATATTTTATCTATTTATATTGTATTTGTATGAATTTCTTTTATATTTGTTAAAGATTGTAAAAAAATTTATAAAGATATTGAAAGATAAATTTTGTTTCTTTTTCTTGTTCTCTGTATCAAGCAGGGGGGCTTTAACAGAATAGCAACATATCAAAATAGTGACATTACCCATATATCAAAACAATAGTGAAATTTCCAATTGATCACATTTAGAATAGTGACATTACTCATATATCAGAACAGTGACATGTCCAATTGATAACATTTGAAATAGTGACATAACCCTTATATCAAAACAGTGACATGTCCAATTGGATACATTTCAATTATTGACATTACCCATATATCAAAACAATAGAAAAAAAGAAAGGGAATTGGGAATGTGTGAAAAAGACAACGACCCAAAGAGGAGTAATAACAACTCAAAGCCACCATAAGATCTACAATGAACGGTGAGAAAACCCCACACCCAACAGCAGGTCAGAATCATCCCCTAAATAAAGAGTAATCAAGTTCAGCGAAATGAACATCATCCTCAACTCCTATAGACATAAAGTAAACTAACTAGAAAACAGACAAGACACACAAAGGCTTAATAAATTTCCTGACTTAGGACAGGTGCAAACCTGCTGCGGCAGGGTTTAAACTAGTTTCATTGGGCCCAAACCTTCCCCCTACAGCCAATGTGGTAAATCAAAAAACAATAGTAACAACAGTAAAATTCAGTTAGCTACAGGACTGAGTCAATTGTAAAAAATGAAACTGAAAGAACTAAGTATACGGACATAAACATGAAATCACAAAAGACTACTAGCAGTTAAGCATGTTTAAAAACAGTGACATGTCCAATTGGTGAAATTTAAATATTGACATTACCAATATCAAACAAGCATGTGTCAAAGTGGTGACATCAAATTGGTGCAAATTAAAATGCCCATAGAATTGTCCATATATATTAAAACAGTTACATATCAAAACAGCAACATGGTGCAAACATAGCAAAATGGTGATGTATCAAAATAGCATCATGGTGCAAACATAGCAAAATAGTGATGTATCAAAACAGCATCATTACTCAAAGATCAAAACAGGGACATGTCAAAAAAGCAACATTACCTATATACCAAAGTAGCCTCATTACCCATATATCAAAACTGAAACTTATGAAGAAAAGCCACATAACTCATACATCTCAAAAAGGGTACTATCAAAACAGGGACATACCCATATATCAAAACTGGAACTTGTGAAAAAAAGCCACATAACTCGTACATCTCAAAAAGGCTACAATCAAAACAGGGACATACCCATATATCAAAACTACAGACATATAAAGAATATATAGATTACACCACAAGATCCTGTTCATTACCATATTTTACCCACTAGAGATAGTTAAATTTTAAAATTTTTTAAATTTGTGAGGCTTGCCAAGCATTTTAAAATTCAACTATCGAGAGTGGATAAAATATTTTAATAATCGGGATAAAGTGGTGTAATCTTTTTCTCTAATGATCAATGAGAAACACCGAGAATTGTATTCTGAATAGATTTGGCGGGAAATTGAACAGGGCTTTATTCGACATACGTTGAATAAAGAAAATTTATCCAACGGGTCAAAACCGGTTTAAACTTGACATATCATTAGAGAAATGACTTTTCCCTTTATATATGAAAGTTTTTTCCTATGTTGAAACCTGATTCCTTTGCTGATTGTCCATCAAGTTTCAGTTTTGTCCAGTGCTCATACAGTTTCAAATCGTTGGAATTTTCATTGTTTAAACATTTTCCTGTATCCTTAAAAAACTGGATGATATCTCAAAAATAGTTGGTAATGGTGCAAACAATAACGTCTTAAAGTTCACTAAAACAATATACATACCCGCAGTTCTGTCTACAGTATACTAGTAAATATAAACCAAATACACATGCGCTAAAGGTTTGGTTACATTTGGTTAACCTAAATTTTAAACTCTTTTTGAACTTCAATAACTTTCTCAAATCATATTCAATATCAATGAAATTTTTACACAATGTTCAGTACAACTTCATTATTGTTTCCCAAGTTTATTTTAAAAAAATCCAATTTTTCCATATTTTTCCATTAGTTGGACATATGAAATTTTTATGAAATTTTATGAACAATTTTTATGATTTTTTTTTGTTTGCATCATATCTCAGCACCTACATGCCACAGAATGATGAATTTATTGGTGAGTGGTTACATCTTTAGTAGTAACCAACATCCATACCAGAATTATGTCACCTTGACCTATATTTTCCACTTCAATTAATTTGACTAAATTTTCTATTTAGGTCCATATATCAACAATTGTTAAACAAAATTGTAAATAAAGACTTTTAGTCCATGTACTGGAATACCCCCCCCCCCCCCCACTTCCCATCCCCACCCATTTTATTAAGTCCGCATACATCCCCTTTTCAAAATAAAACATGTTAACATGAGCATAACCTGCACGCATTGGTGGAACAGGGCCCATTCTTAGACCCACCTACGGAAATTTTGGAAAATTTCGTTTTTCGTTAAAATTTTTCTTTCAGTTGCTTCAAAATGTTGACCAAATGCTTCCCAGTTATAAAAACGATGTACCAAATGATTGCTTATTGTATAAGCTTTACAACGAACCCAAATTTTTAAAATTTGTATGCCCAATACGTTCCATAGCGCCATTAAACGTACCCCTACCCCTATGAAATATTGAGGTAAATTTAGATATTTTCATTGAAATTGCATAAGTTTGATGGTCTAAAGAACCCAAAGTGCATCTCGATTCCCAATTCTGAAAATTGTTTTCAGTTTTTTAATCCATTTTCTTGAATATAAAACATGTTCACATAATGTTAACATATTTTTAATGACCAAAGTTTTATTTTCAAATTTTGACTAAGTTTTGTCATTCTTTTGCCCAATATTACTTTTTAGTAAACAAATATCATTTAAAGTAGGTATCAAATGAAAGCTTATTATATGTGCTTTACAACTATTACAAATAATGACCATTGTTATGTAATATAAACATCATACATCAATAAAACTTACCCCTACCCCAACAAATTTACTGTTAAATTGTCAATTTTTTGTCTATGTTCGCATAAAAATAACCAGAACACTCAAAATGAGTGGTGTATATGACAATGTTACATAAATTTTACCATGATTTCGTTTTTTATCAGTCATTTGTTGACTAAAACTCAATATTTTGCCCGAAAATGATGAAAAATGGGAATTTTCGACATTTCAGATTTGTCCAAATTTCACTGTTAAATCGTTATATATGCCAAATCTGGAGGATATATCTGCAGATGTGCCAATTAATTGTTCTAGGCGATACATTAGATGTCAGAAAACATTGTTAGGAAAAACAAGAAGTGTTTGATGTGACTCAAAATACCGAAAATCTTACCTCAACTCCAACAAATTTTCCTTAAAATTGTCAATTTTTTGTCTATGTTCGCAACAAATTAACTCAAACACGCAAAATGTGTGTTGTATATGACAATGTTTTATAGATTATACCATGATTTCGTATTTTAATAGCCATTTGTTGACTTAAAACCAATATTTTGCCCGAAATTGATGAAAAATGGGAATTTTCAACATTTCAGATTTGCCCAAATTTCACTGTTAAATCGTTATATATGATATATCTGCAGATATACCAATTAATTGTTCTAAGCGTTACATTAGATGTCTGAAAACATTGTTAAGAAAAAGAAGAAGTGTTTTATTTGACTCAAAATACCGAAAATCTTACCCCTACCCCAACAAATTTTCCTTAAAATTGTCAATTTTTTTTGGTCTATGTTCGCAACAAATTAACTCAAACACGGCAAATGTGTGCTGAATATGACAATGCTGCATGAATCACATCACGAGTTGGTAATTTTACATCCGTTTGTTGACTAAAACTTAACATTGTGCCCGAAATTGATGAAAAATGTGTTTTTTCAACATTTCAGATTTGGCCAACGTTCACTGTTAACCCATTATATATGGCAAATCCGGATGATATATCTGCAGATATGCCAATTAATTGTTCTAAGCAATACATGAGTTGTCTTAAAACAGTGTTTAGAATATCAAGGGGTGTTAATTGTGACTCTGAATACAGAGAATCTTACCCCTACCCCAACACATTTTCCTTAAAATTGTCAATGTTTTGTCTATATTCGCATAAAAATAACCAGGACATGCAAAATGGGTGTTATATATAACAATGTTGCATGAATTACATCATGATCTGGTATTTTAACAGCCATTTGTTGACTAAAACTAAATATTTGGCCCAAACTGATGAAAAATGGGAATTTTCAACATTTCAGTTTTCTCCAAAGTGCATTGTAAAATCGTAATATATGTGAAATCTGGAGGATTCATCTGCAAATATGCCATTTAATTGTTCTATGCGATACATTAGTTGTCTGAAAACATTGTTTAGAAAAACAAGGACTGTTTAATGTGACTCTAAATACCGAAAAACTTACCCCTACCCCAATAAATTTTCCCTATAATAGTCATTTTTTTACTATATTCACATAAAAATAACCAAAACACACAAAATATGCATTGCATATAACAATGTTGCATAATTTCTATCAAGATTTGTCGTTTTAAGTCCCACTTATCAACTTAAACTGAATATTTTGTACAGAATTGATGAAAAATGGGAATTTTCAGCATTTCAGATTTGACCAAAATTCACTTTTAAATAGTTATATGTTGCAAATCTGGAGGATTTATATGCAGATATGCCTATTCATTGTTCTAACCGATATACAAGTTATCTAAAAACAATGTTTAGAAGAACAAGGAGCGTTCAATGTGACTCTAAATACCGAAAATTGTACCCCTACCCCAAGAAAATGATGCTTAAAAATCCCCAGAATATGTATGTCTGTATATTTATATGAACCAAACATACTAATATTTTACTTTCTTTAAAAAAATGCATTTTATATATCGCAAATTGCAATTTTAACGTCAAAATGTGGGTAAAATTGTATATTTTGGGCGATTTTCGTGAAAAATGGGATTTTTCAGCATTTCGGAATTTTACAAAATTCAAAGTTGAATTTTTGTATAACTGTCCATAAACCACACACATGATCTTATTTGTGATATATGGGAGTCTCTGTGTATTTTGGTGTTTGAAATGATATGTTATTGGACCTTTATACAATGTATAAGCTTTTCAAGCTGAATAAAATGAAATAACATTGTGGTAAGGGGTTATATGTTTGTAATTTATGAGACTGTAGTTATTCTAGAATGTTTAAAAACATATTTTCTTATGGCTTAAATATAATGAAAGGATATCTAATCAACATTTTCAAGTTATATATCAATTTCATGAAGTATTTGCATCTCAGAGTCAAAACAGCAGAAATTCTCAAAAACGAAAAATTCCCATTTTGCATACAATTTCGAGCAGAGGAGTCAAAAAGAGACTTCTTAAAAAGTTTAAATCTACTTAAATGATCTTCTGCGTGTCAGCTATAGTGAAATAAACACTACAATTCCAATAAAACATTATTCTTTAATCATTTAGAGCCTGAATATTTCATATTTTCCCTTAATTTTTAGGGGGAGGGGTGCTAATTTTGACATTTCTGAACCTACAATACGTTGGAAACTGAAATGTTTGCACACAATTTGTTGCTTACATATCATAAATCATTACTACATCGGCAATTATTAAATATATATTCAGATTTTTACGACCATAAAGTCAGAAAGTCGAAATTGTGAAAAAATCTAAAATTCCGAAAAATTCCATTTTTCAAAAATTTTGTACCGAAAATCAAAAATTTATGGACTTTAATGGTTTTATTTTCCAATATTGTAACACAACTGATAAGTTAGGCATAAAGACTAGATCAAATGTCGAGGGTTGTTGATCTGAAAGGAATTGACAGCCTAAAATTGTCATTTTCGCTATTTTTTTGCAGGGGAGGGGTACATTTTTTGTATCCCCAGGTCATAAAAATTGAGTAAAGTGCCCAAACTTGAGTTCATTGTAAAGGATATTAAATTAGCTTTAATTTGGTACCAAATTTCGGTACATATTACTTATCATTAAATAATTTTGGAGCTCAAAAGATGAAACTTAGGTTAAAACGAAAATACAATAGTTATTCGTGGTGTACTATAAAAGTGGCCCTATACTGTCTATGCGTGCAGGTTATGTTCGTGTTAACATGTTTTATATTGAAGAGGGGATATAGGAGGACTGAAAAAAATCGGTCTAGATAGGAAGTGGGGGGGGTGCAAGGAAAGTGATTTCAGCCCATGGCCTATTTAATTTTGATGTAGAATTATTACATATAGTCCATAGATGCACAATAAGCTTTCAGAATTTTATTCTGGTTCCAACTTTGGTAAATGTCATAAAAATGTCCAAGACTTAACAATTTTTAAAATTTTTGCATTAAATCAAATATCTTGGCCATTTCTTCATACATCCAACATAAAAATATTGTTCCAATTTTGGTAAATTTCCTGAAACCCTCAAAGACAAACAATTTTTGGGAATTCTTGTTTGCAAGCATGTGTTTTGATGAATTTTAGTCAAAAACAATATTTTCAAAGGTTAGAATTCATAAATTTTGTATTCCAATTTTGGTAATTTTCCTGAAACTGTCAAAAAACCAGTTGTTTCTTGGAATTCTACTTGGCCAGAACATCTTAATATAGGCGAAATTAGAATGATAGTGGAGTGAGCAGACGAGACACTAGGTTCCGCGGAACCTTCACGAATTACTAGTTCTCCTCAACATAGTTTAGTTGGACTATTGAGTACTGACGTGTCCGCATTTAGGTATATATCTTGGTAACTATGAATGATAGGGTCATCAAACTTAGTATACAGATGCATCTTGGGTTGTCTCACAGCCTCCAGGAACATGAGGCCTCTCAGCTATATTTTCTGCTTGATTGCCTTTCATTCGATTTGAGGTCTAATTTCATATCTCGGTAAATGTACATTATAGGAACATCTAACCTTGCATGTGAATGTATCTTTGGTGGTAGGTTAGCATCTGGGTGACACAAGACACTTTGACCTACATTTTCCACATGATCGACTTATCGATACATTAAAGTTTACGTCTGAGATTATATCTAAGTAATTATACATGGTAAGATCATATAACCTTACATGTGCATGCATTTACGGCGGTAGGTCAGCATCCAAGCAAAGTAAGTGAGCAAGTCCATCAAAAAACGAACATTCCAGGGACGACAAAATTAGGTCATATTGACCATATATTTTCCACATGATCGACTTATTCAAGTACAAATTCATATCTCAGAAAATGTGGTAGGATCATGCAACCTTGCATATGCATGCATCTTTGGTGGTAGGTCATCATCCAGGCAAAATTGAGCCATTTTGACCTATATTTAGGGCTCCGCCATGAAATGGCGGCGCCTTATAGTAATCAGCCTGTCCGTCCGTCTGTCCGTCCGTCCGTCCGTCTGTCTGTCCGTCCGTCAGCGTTTCCTATGTCGTACGATAACTCAAGAATGCCTATACGGATTTTTATGATTTTTTTTACTCAAAGTTGCACTTGACTGAAGGAAGCTCCCTTTTGGTTTTTCGAGAAAATCGGAAAATGATTTTTGGGAAAAAACTTCATTTTTATATGAAAAAGTGCATATTTTGAGAATTAGCTCTATGTCATACCATTACTCAAGATTGCCTTCAGGGATTTTAATGATTTTGATACTCAAGGTTGAACTTTACCAAAGGAAGCTCCCTTTCGTTTTTGTTGAAAATCTGAAAATGATTTTTGGGAAAAAAAACTTCATTTTTATATGAAAAAGTGCATATTTTGAGAATTAGCTCTATGTCGTACAATAACTCAAGATTGCCTTCAGGGATTTTAATGATTTTGATACTCAAGGTTGAACTTTACCAAAGGAAGCTCCCTTTCGTTTTTGTAAAAAATCTGAAAATGATGAGAATTACCTGTACGTCGTACAATAAATAAAAATTCCCATCAGGGATTTATATCATATACTCAAGGTTGGTCCTGATCAAAGGAAGCTCCCTTTTTTGGGGAAAATCTTATTTCCATGAAATTCTGCAGTCAGGTTTTTGGGACACACAAGGGAGCGGGGCCCTTCCTGACTTTGTCAGTATTCTAGTTTCCGATTGAATGGACAAGTTCAGATTTCAATCATTATACATGATAGGATCAGCATAGATCCTTGCATATGCATGCGTTTTTGATGGTAGGTCATCATCCAGAAAATAAGGTTACTTTGACCTATATTTTCCACCACATTGTATGACTTCATATCTCAAGTTGAAGGATCATCTAACCTTGCATATGGATCCATCTATGGAAAAAGGTCAGATTCCAGGCTAAATTTAGTCTATTCGACCATTATTTTCCGCTTGATCGATACATTCAATTCAAAGATTTAGTTCAAATGGCATCCTGAGTTCATGATATAATCATCCAATCTTGCATGCATTCTTGCATATTCATGCATTTTGATGGAAGGTCAGCATCCGGTCAAAATTGGATTGCTGTGATAATATGCCAATATGCCATAACGAGCCGAACCTTTTAATGGTTGATTACCTATGTTTTTCTTACTAGATCGTACGAGATGAACTCCTGCTTCGTGTTCTTGTACAATTTGATCCCCGTTCTTCCGAAGAAGGCTCCTCGCAACGGACATTTTTCCTTGTTAAGCGTGTGGCAAGCCCATACTCTAGCAGTTTCTCCTTGTCTTTCATGGTTAGAAAATTTACCTTCCACTTCTACTACCTAGTATCTTCCATCTGATGGCTGCCTCGCTGCCTGGTTCTGCTCCTGTGCCTTGACCTTTAAAGTGCACTGAAAGAGTAATCTTTCCATCTTGGGAAATCCATTGTGGACGAATATCATTTACCAAGTACCCAACAGGAACACAATCCGTTTGGATTTCCTTGGTCGGGTTTGGGGAGCTATACAGGATTTAAGATTTGGGAGTGCGGTAGATCGGTTTATTCCTACTACTTATGTTCCCCGCTAACTTCCTCCCTGGAGCTGTTATAGAGTATGCCAGATACATTTTTCACAGTGTAACTACGGTATTTAGTCATTTGATGATTTTGAGAAAGGGGACCATTATATGAGTATTGTGACCAAGTTTGGTTCTCAGTAATTTTACAGATTTTTTTTTTTTCATATAGTGTCTAATGTTGAACTATGTTCTCCACTGGCAGCCATCTTGGATGAAAAAACAAAACCGAAAAACACTATTTTTACAAGGAGTCACAACGTGACCATTGTAGCCAAGTTTGATAGTGTTTTCTCATAGAGTCCAGTGTTAAGCTATGTTCCTAGTAGCTTTCTTGGACAAAGTGCAAACCTGAAAAACACTATTTTTACCGGGGAACAAAGAATCACTATAGCCAAGTTAGTTTTCAATTCGGACAATAGTTTCACAGGAAAAATCTTTGATAAGTTTTCCCATAGGGTCCAATGTAAAGTAATTGAGAACCGAACCGTCAATCCAAAACGAATAATCCGAGGACAATGGCAACATCAGAAAAACAAAGAAACTGAGACACAACATGAGTACGGCACAGAAAAGAAAAATGAAGACACACACACACAAACACAAAGATGAACCACATGGACCCAGTAAAACCATGGGTGATATAAGTTTCAGTTAAACTATGCCTCCAATGGGTGGCCATCTTGGATAAAATGTGAAACTAAAAAAATTGTTTTAAAGGACACCACTCAAAGACCAATGCTGTCAATTTTGGTTCTAATTGACTAAAGTGTTGAAGAAGAGACCCAAGGACTATTGTCACCAATTTTGATTCCAATTTGCCCAGAAGTCTCATAGGAGATGACCACTGAATTTGTTTTCTCATGGAATCCAATGACAAAATATGACACCTTTGCTTCCAACTTGGTTGATTCTATATATTCTACCTTTGCAGCTCAATTTACAAATACATTATCATTCATATCATATAGTGTTGTGTACAACACTATTATCTATAAAAATTAAAAATAACTTGCTTGGTCCTAGATTATGGTCTTTGATAATTTACCAGGAACTGTGAAAGAGGAGGAATGAGACGTCTTCTAATGATCTTTGTCCAAATAAACAAGACCAGATAATGTGGAATACATGAAAAACGGTTGTGCTAAGTACAAAAACGATGGTTCCTATAATTTGGAGAAGCTCTAGCATGTTGGGCCCTAGAACCTGGTTAAAGTACCAGGATAGTTTACCAGAGGCTGAAAAAGAAGAGGAATGAGACCTATACTTATGATTTGGATCCAAATAAGCAAGACTGTAATCTTTTCAGGATAGCTGGAACACCGTGATGATAAGGACAAAAACGGTAGTTCTTATACTTAAACTTGTTGGACCCTAGATCCTGGTCCAAATATCGTGATAATCTAACAAGTCTGTTAAAGAGGAGAAGTGAGACCTCAACCTATTGTTGTTAACCTGTATTTTTGTGGTAGCACCTTTGTTTTATGCTTTTTGACGTTTGTCCATTTCCCGTATTTTATGTTTTTATTTATGACGTCATACTATTGATGTGTGAATGTTGTGATAGAACTTTGAGCTGTGTGGATGTTATGTTCTTGTTGTTGTGTTGCTATAACCTGTATTTATGGAATGAATGAAAATTAAATGATGTTTTTATGATGGATTTTTACTGTTTACGACCGCTCGCCCATGGACTATGAATTTTGAAATACTCTAATTTCGTTATACTGGCATGACTGGTGGGAACTAATACAGAAACTTATCTTGGCTAAGAACTGTTTGTGTTTTAGATTGGATACATATTCTTTGAAGGAGGGAGGAGTTTGTATTTTGTACATTAGGTAACTTGTTTTATACTGTTTATGCAGCTTAAAAAAACTGAAGTTATGAGCAATTGCAGATCATGAGCACTAAGGATAACTGATATTGAAAGTGCATTAACTATTTACGATGTCTGCAGCACTAAGGATAAAGTGGAATCTAAGGTGCATTAGTTTTCTGTTCTATATGGGATATTTTGACAATAATATAAAAGACATTACCGGTATGAAATATTCTGATTAATACACTGAGCAACATCGAGCTCTTTTAGAATTTGATGGTACCAATTTGTTTGAAGGATTTTGGCTGCAATTCTCTGTTTTTGCCAAAAGGTATAACTGGTCTTATGAAGACGTTTGTGATAATCTGATTATTTCTTTAAGAGGCAAAGCCCTAGAGTATTTATTTTTTTACCAGAGGAAATGATTCATGATATGGATCTCCTGTACTCAGCACTAAAGCGTCGTTTTGGGGATTTAGAAACGGGTGAAATGTGTAGATTTAAACTAAGAGAATTAATTATGAACAATCATGAAAGTATCCAAGAATACGTTTGTAGAGTAGAGAGATACGTGCCGAAAGGTTTTCCTGGTGTAGATGAACAGTTACTAGTTCAACTAACACTAGAACATTCATTATACTGATATAAAGATTCAGACATAAGTTACAGGGTAATGATAAGTAAACCGATGTCAATGGACGACCTTATAAGGGAAATAATATGGCAGGACCACTGTAAGGAAAGTTTTCAAAATGATCAACAGACTTTTATGAAGGCTGTAAAGTTAAGTGGTAAATATAATGTTAATTAGAAGAAAAACGGAAGAAATAGAGGGAGTAAGCTTATTTAAAATGTTGGAACTAGGACATACAGGAAGCAATGTAGTAAAAGACAGATTAAATAGCAGCCAGTGCGAAGGATGTCCAACATTATAAGGACCAGCGAAAATGATTCTGAAGTTACATTTAAGAATGCAATAAACACTTCATGAGGGAAACAAGATTTGTG
Source organism: Modiolus philippinarum (assembly GCA_002080025.1). NCBI lineage: Eukaryota > Metazoa > Mollusca > Bivalvia > Mytilida > Modiolidae > Modiolus > Modiolus philippinarum. The sequence continues at coordinate 4,436 of MJUU01065285.1, read as the reverse complement.
TCCTACTGCTAATGATGAAGAACACTTGTCATGTTGTGAACAAAATTTGGTTAAAAGCAATGATAATTGTGAATCTTTCAAAGCTGTTGAAAGCCACATTGTCATGGAGTCCGTGGATGAGAAAGAATTTTTGGAAATTCCAAGTGATGGACCTTCTCCGATTGTTGTAAATAGATCAAATGCTTTGAGTATTTCTGAACAGGAAAATTTTAGAAATTCTGACAAAGTTATGGATGATTTATCTTTCTCCGTTAACTGTACTGATGGACTGGCATTACTCCTTTATATCAAAACATGTATAATAAGACAAGACAACAAAATCTTGTAAAAATCTATCTGCTGAACATCTTGTGGATAGTTTTCGTTCAACCACTGTTCATTAATTAACTATTTTTCTGTTATGGACTGGAGAACAAAGGGGAAAAAATGAGAAATGAAATAGGCGATTATAGTTGAATCTTCGGCTACTTTACTTACATACATTTCATAGATGTGTATAGTATTTTGGGGACGAAATCTTTCAAAAAGGGGTGCAGAGTTGTAAACCTGTATTTTTGATGTAGCACCTTTGTTTTGTGCTTTTTGACGTTTGTCCATTTCCCGTATTTTATGTTTTTGTTTATGACGTCATACTATTGTTGTGCAAATGTTGTGATAGAACTTTGAGCTGTGTAGATGTTATGTTTTTGTTGTTGTGATGCTATAACCTGTATTTATTTAATGAATGAAGATTAAAGGATGTTTTTATAATGAATGTTTACTGTTTACGACCGCTCGCCTATGGACAATGAATTTTGGATACAATTTACTCTAATTTCATTATACTATGATCTTCGTCCAAATAAGAAAAGACTGAACCCCTGGAGGATACCTGGAACACCGTGGTGACAAGTACAAAGACGGTGGTTTCAATATTTTGAAGAAGCTTTAACTTGATAGGCCCTAGACCCTTGTCCAAGTACCGTGATAATTTACCAGGGCTGTCAAAGAGGAGAAGTGAGACCTCTTCTTATGATCTGGTCCAAATAAACAATACCGAACCAAAGGAGGATAGCTGGAACACCGTTGTGCCCAGTACAAAAACGATATGAGACCTCTACTTAAGTTCTTATAACTTGAAGAAACTTCAACTTGTTTGACCCTATGCCCTTGTCCAAGTACCATGGTAATTTACTACGTGCTGTCAAGAGGAAGAATTAGATCAGTACTTATTATCTGGGACCATATAAATAACACTGGAGGATAGCTTGAACACCGTGGTGCTAAGTACAAAAACGGTGGTTCTTATAATTTGCAGAAGCTTTAATTGGTTGGGTACTAGATATTCGTCCAAGTACCATAATAATTTACCAGGGGTTGTCAAAAAGAATAAATGAAACCTTTATTTATGATCCGAGTCAAAATAAATAATATAGGAAAATGGAAGATAGATGGAAACCGTGGTGCTGAATACAAAACAATGGTTCTTATAACTTGGAGAAGCTTTAACTTGCTGGACCCTAGACTTTGGTCCAAGCGACGTGATGATTTCAAAGGGCTGCCAAAGATGAGAAATGAGACCTCTACTTATGATCGGGTCCAAATAAACAAGACTGAATCCAAGGGATAGCTAGAACACCGTGGTTCAAAGTACAAAAAACGGTAGGGCTTATAATTTGCAGACTTATTGGGTCTTAGACAATGGTTCAAGTACCACGATAATTTACCATGGGGTGTCAAAAAGGAGGAATGATACTTCTAATTTTAATCTGGGTCCAAATAATAAGACTGGGCCCCTAAAGCATAGCTGCACCATCGTGGTGATAATAACAAGTGTTGACTATAATTAATTTCTCGCCCTTTCCTGCTTTGAAGCCAAATTGATGAGAAAACTCAAACTGACTCATATCAGAAAACTAAACATGTTCGATATAGTGAAATTGGGGTAACTAACAAAAGCAATATATCAGACTGTCATGTAATACCCAACACCGACAAAAATGAAAAAAATATCATTGCCCTACCACTAATAGATAACTGAAAAATCAAACACGTTCACAATACCATAAAATTGAGGTCAAGGGCAAAAACCAAACAGCATGCTTTCAGCATGGTTCCAGAAAAGACCAACCCACAAGCCATATATTATTGACCTATCATTACAAGATAATGGGGACCTCAACATGATCAATGGACCTTGAATTTCAGGTCACAGACATAAGTCATATTGTAGAGTGTTATGTACTATCCAAGACCAACCCACATACCAAATATCCCTAACCTACCATTATTAGATACTGAAAAGCTTAACATAAGTAATGGAACGTGAAATTTAGGTCAGACACAAAAACCATATGACGCAATGTCATGTCTGAGACCAACCATCATATAAAATATCTTTGACGTTCCATTAATAGTTACTTAGAAATTGGTCTTATCAGAACAAGAGTGGGTCCTAATGTAGATGTCTCGCCACGGTCCCTGCTTGATCGCGAAAAATCAAACTGGCCTAATCAGCAAAACATAAAAAGCTTACTATAGGCCATGATAGTGAGGTCACAGACATAAGTCACACCGACTGTGACAAAACCGGACTCTCCAATGGCAGTGTGACGGGTGACAAGCGTGGAGCAGATCATCCTTACCCTTCCGGAGCACCTGATTGTACCTCAGTTTTTGTTGGGGTTCACAATGCTAGTGCTTTAGTAATGTGGCGTTCTTGTTCACTTTTCTTAATTTATTTTGTCTTTGTCATACTGTCTCAATTCGTGTTGGATATGAATTGTCATGATTTTGGATTTATGATTTTAGAATTCCCCCTTTCCTCGTTCTTGCTTCGGTATTCCTTCGCCGATGTTTTGGTCAGCTGTCTTAAACTACCTTATACCAACCTCCATACCAAATATCAACGATCTACAACTTAAAGATACTACGAATCAATAGACGAAGTTCAATAGACCGTGATCTAATATGATGATGAAATTGAGGCCAGAATTAAAATCCATATGGCAAACAGTCATGTACCTCTTACAAGCAATCTCAATGCAAAAACATCGCTGCGCGCTGCGGTTTTCAGTTATTGAGAAACTGGTCTAATCAGAAAATTTTAACCATGTTCACTAAACCATGAATTTGAAGTAAGTCAAGGTAAAAAGACATATAGCAGACTTATATGTTCTAATCACAACCAAGCTATATACAAAAATATCATTGACAAATCACCTGTTGTTACTGAGATACAAACTTCAGCACAAAAACTTAACCTGGACACTGGACCGTGAAATTGAGGTCAAGGTAAATTAAAAGCCATTTGGCAGATTGGAATGTGCTAATCGAAACCAGTCTATATACCAAAATCATTGACATATCACCTGTAGTTACCGAGTCTGGGCACTACAATGTGAAATTGAGGTCAAGGTCAATAGCCATGTGGCAGACTGGCATGTTGTAACCCAGACTAAGCTATATACCAATTATCATTGACATATAACTTGTTGNAAAAAAAAAAAAAAAAAAAAAAAAAAAAACTTCACCTGGGCTATGGTCAAAAGCTATAAATGCCAGAATGACATGTACTAGCCAAGAACAAGCTATTGCAAAGGTCAACCAAGTGGCAAAACTTTCAATGAATCGAAGTCAAGATTTAAATATCACGCCTACGTTCTATTATCTTAAAAGACTACACAGTGTAGACACATCAAACAAAAAGGTTACAATTGTATACAATGTGTCTTTTTAACGACCGCTGATCCGTTTTAGAATGTGAGCTTGGGGTGTAATCTTTGACTTCTGTTCAGTAAAACTTTTGCCACTTGGTTGACCGCAGCAATATATACCAACTATCATTGACATATCACCTGTACTTATGAAGAAACAAACTTTAAGCAAAAAAAAGTAAATTAAAAAAAAAATAATAATAAAATAAAATAAAATAAAAATAAAATAATAAATAAATAAATGAAAAAAATAAATAAAATGGATCGTGGAACTGGGGTCAAGGTCAAAAGCCATATGACAGACTGACATGAACTAACCAAGACCAAGGCATACACCAAATATCATTGACTTGTGGCCGGCAGTTTAGCGGCGAGTACTCCTTGACCCATCTTTCAAAATTACGTTTTGTTCCCCCATTTTTCTTTTCTAGATTGTGGTCATGGAGTTAGTAGTCTACTTGTATGGGTTTTATTCGTATGTTTATTATACTATAAGGAAACGGGACAGAGAAAGGGGAGGTTTGGGTACCCATAAACCGGTTTAATCCTACCGCTGGCTTTTGCTAGTGCCAGTACCAAGTCCGGCTGTCCCGAGTTCCTATCGTTGTTTGCGTTTGTCTTATGTGTTTTTATTGTGGGTTTTTTCTTGTGCAGTTCCTATTTACTTTGTGGTATGTGGATATGTTTTTCGGCCATTGTAGGTGTTTCCTGTTATCTTTTTTATTCTATTTGTAGTTATTG
>MJUU01065284.1:85882-103884 GCA_002080025.1 Modiolus philippinarum | reverse complement strand
GTTTTCCATGTTAATCCGCAGAGACGTTTACTTAACAACAACGTTGACGACGTCTATTGTAACGTCACTTCCTAGAGTGAAATTATGGAAAATAATTTCACAGTTAAGTATCACTTCTATTTCACCGAGAAATTTCAATCTTTCACCGTCCTCTATATAATAAATGAAATTAAAAATATACTTCTCAACAAAAGAAACGATACACAGATTTTATCAAGAACAATATTTTATCTTCTAGCAGAACACCATAACTCATATACAAAATATATTTTTTGCACGTAATAATTAACTTTATGCCCAAAAATGTCTCTTTTGGTTTCTGAATCATCTCCGGTCACAGTCAAGGTCATTATCTGGAATTTTTGTTTTCAAACGTTAATAGTGAGTATGTCTACATTTTCTGCGCACCAAGGCATCATATTTTTTGAACCAGCTGACTTCAAACCTCTGTTGTCGAACATGAATTTTTTAGGCCTATATTCCATTTTCCAATACCGTTCTCCGAAGTGTAAAACGCGTGTTACGCGATCTTGACGTTGCGACATCTCAGGGACCTCCTGCCACGTGATTTATCATTTGATTAGTGCTGGTGGACTGTTAGTCCCCAAGGGTATTCACCAACCCAGTAGCCAGTACTTCGGTGCTGACTGTAAAGCCGACTTTCTTGACACATGCAATTTGAAATGTTGATTTGCTCGAGTATGTAATACGTTTGCGATTTTAATGAACGGAATCTTTTCATAACTGTAAAATTATTACATCAGGGTTATCGTTATCATAAACTAGTTAAAACCTTTACTAAATTTTATCATCGATATGAAGACTTGGTTCATAAATACAATGAACATCTAATCAAGGCTGGTATTTCACATCCCTTATTTTACGGTAATGTTTTACATAAGAGTAAAAACTGCTTAAACTCGCCTAACAAACTTATGAAACCTTTTAATCGTCTAATTCATAAGGGTTATAATTACGGTATTGTCTTCAAGTCATTATGCATGGCCTTCTCTGGTATTAACATTGATTTTTTGATAGGGTCTTTGCATTTTAACTAAACATATTCTAAATTTCTAAAATCAGTATTGCATGGACACGGGTTATGTATTCCGGTATATACATGAAATCATTATGCTAAAATCCTCACGAGAAGGCATCTTGGTGGAAGCTGTATACTGAGGGTACATAATTCTTTTTGTCAGTTGGTATTTCAGTAAACTGCTAGTAGTCTTTTGTGATTTCATGTTTATGTCCGTATAAATTGTTTTTTCAGTTTCATTTTTCACAATTGACTCAGTTCTGTTGCTGCTAACTGAATTTAATTGTTGTTCCGATTGTTTTTACCCCCCCTGCTTGAAAAGTGGGGGGTATATAGTGATGGGGGTGTCCGTCCGTCCGTCCGTTACACCTGAGGGTACCCATCTCCGATCCGCTACTCCTACTTAACCAGTGAAAAGATTTTCATGAAACTTTAACAAAGTCTTTATGACATAATGTAGATGGGCACCTCCTATTTCAGAATTTGATTTAATTGATTTTTGGGGTTTCCTATAGCATAACATGGACTTAGCCATTACATTACAAGTAGGTACCCATCTCTTATTTGCTACTCCTTGAACCACTGAATAGATTTTCATGAAACTTTAACACAGTCTTTATAACATAATGTAGATGTACACCCCCTATTTCAGAATTTGATTTGATTGATTTTTGGGGTTTTTTATAACAAAACATGGAGTTGGCCATTACATTACAAGTGGGTACCCATCTCTTATCCACTAATCCTCCTGAACCACTGAATAGATTTTCATAAAACTTAAACACTGTGTTTATGACATAATGTAGATGTGTACCTCTTATTTCAGAATTTGATTTGATTGAATTCAAATGGAGGTGTGTGGGGTATTTATTAGTGAGCTTTGCTAACAGTTTTCCTAGTTCATTTATCACACTGGCTATAGGGGGCAGGTTTGGGCCCAATAAAACTAATTCAAACCCGCCGGAGCAGGTTTGCGCCTGTCCTAAGTCACTAAATTTATTAAACCTTTGTGTGTCTTGTCTGTTTTCTACTTAGTTTACTTTATGTCTATAGGAGTCTTGGATGGTGTTTATTTCGCTGAACTTGATTACTCTTGATTTAGGGGCCGACTTCGATCTGCCGTTGGGTTTGGGGTTTCCTCGCCGTTCATTGAAGATCTTATGGTGGCTTTGAGTTGTTATTACTCCCCTTTAGGTCGTTGTCTCTTTGACACATTCCCCGTTTCCCTTCTTTTTTTAAGATATAAATTTTGCAAAATTTTGTTTGAAACTAAGGACTATCATCCTCATGCAAAGCTCTGTCTTTAGCTGAATTTTGGCTTTTCCATTTAGATCCTTTTGGCTATTTGTTCTTTATCAGCTTTTACGTTTTTCGGTCAATGGACTTCCAAATGGTTTGGCTTAATCTGCACTGATATACGTTGTCGAATGCGCATTTGCAGAAAATAACTTCGGTATTTTGTTATTTATTAGCATGTTTGCTTTGATTAAACAACAGTCTTTAGTTTGTTCTTCTTTTTACGTTTAATGTAACAATGAATCGGGAGGGGAAAATCAAGATCGACGATCTGCCGCGCTAAGTCACTGCTAGCGTTGATTTTGGTTTAAAGGGGCATCGAAATGCTTTCCACTTCTTCTCACAGTTACTATAAACAAATTAAATCATCCATCAGTTAATGGCGAACTCAAGCATTGGTTGAAAAACTTCCATTCTGGATTTTCATCGTATCTTTTTCGGAATTGATTTAAAATGAAAAAAAAAAAACCAAATGCGTTTAAGATTTGAATATTTTATTAAAGGATATGGAGTAAATGAACATGAGACCATAACACATATGATAACTCAACTGCCATAATTTTAATGAGCTGTATGGCTGTATGAATACCTTTATACACTGAAATAAAACTTTAAATTGCGGAATACAAAAATATTTACAAAATTATCTGTGTATGGTTTCCTTTGTTTAGTATGACGCCCGTGTGTCATTTCTTTTAAATCAATGATGATACACCCGATTTATGTTGGTTTCACGTACGTACATTAGTGTGCCACTGTTCATTTTGGTATTTTTGTATTTTGTGTTCTTTATTTCATGTTTTCTCAATTGCTTTGCCTCTGAAGTACAATGTTTGAAGGTTTTTTTTTTATTTAAACGTTACCTTCCATCTGTTTGGATCAATATTCGTTTGCCAATGTATTTAACTCAGGGAGTGCGCTTCTTATGTTTTGTTTTTTTAATACTTTTACTTAACCTATATAAAACATTATATTTTGCCGTTATTTGTATCATTAATTTCATTTTATATACTTTTAAGAGCTTTTAAGAGCTTTCTGTAAATAAAATTTATAACACCTTATTTACTTTGTGACATTAAGTCATTTGCAAACCTATGAAAAAGCCAGAGGAGTTCAGTTTCCCGCTAAATAACATGTGTATTCGTTTGTTACTGATAACTTTAAGTCAATTTCAGTGAATTTAAAGTCAATATGAGCCAGTTGCCTTTTTGGCTAGCTTACTTACAAGGAAATAAAACATTATTTCAGGCTTTCTTTTCTTTTTATTTTTTGATAAACCTATTAACTGCAATAGAACATATGATATAACACATATCTTTAAAAAGGGTGCAAAACCCATTATGTTGTATACGCAAGAGAGAAAAAAGTAAGAGAAATACGCTACTTTGACATGTTCGTAGGAACAAATTTTCGAAAACAGCGAAAATCATAGGCACCTAAGTGTATTCTAGTATCAGATGAAAATCAGCTGTTAACCAGGTAGAAAGATAGACCAGACAGAAAATCATAGGTTTATATGTTAAGAAAATCACCTGGTAACCCGGAAAGGTAAATCAGATGAGAGGTTTTGTGGAATAATTCGATTCGTTCCCAAGACATCCAATGAAAGTTGTCCATGCTCTTTTGCGATATCACAAATCATAAAAAAATCAAAGAATTTCCAATTTAAAATTTGATTATGCACATCAAATGATTTATTGAAATAACTTAAAGTAAATATGTGTCAGCTGAAAAGATACAGTCCTACAATTTCCAAACACAGATATTTAAAGGGTCAAAGGTTACAACTAATGTTAAGAATGAAGAAAATTTTAGAGAGATGAATATAGACTATTTATTTGAAAATTAAAATCTTGCATCTTTTTACAAAATGTCTACGATGCAGTATTCAGGTTTATGTCTTAATTATTCAAAATTATATCTAATAAGGATGTAGACTAATTTCACCATATACTTGACTTATACTTTTAATATAATTTCTCAAAGGGGGAGCAATAATCATGGTTTATTCGATTTTTAACAATGTAATTTTTCGTTAATTTATGCATATATATCTATGCAACGAAATTGAAATAAAAAAAAAAAAGCTCATAAATCTAAAAATGAAGTGCCAAAGTGCTATTCAATAGATAGAGAAGGCTGTAGTGCTACCTGTAATAACTTTTTCAAAGACTGTATAAAGGATATCGACCCTATTAAGCTGAGTTCTCGGTGAACAGTTGAGGTAAGAAGAGTTCTCGTATAATTGGTTTAGTCCGGTTGGATAATGTTTAACCCGGTTGAGAAAAATGTAAGCAAATGTCTTATTTCAAGTAAGATTGGATAAAGTTTTATCCCGGTTCAGGGTAATGTTTAGGTACGGTTTAACATTTACCTGTACCTAAACTTTACCCAGCTTAATAGGGGTTGGTATATATTGAAACTACTGCAATGTTATTTTTAGTTTGTCCAAATATACACGAATAATCACATTCATAAAAAAAATGTCCTTCAAATTCTTAGTTATCTTTCAAAGATTCCGACTGAGTCTCTAATTCCACAAGCTCTACTTGAAATAAAATAAAAGTATTCGGAGTAAATGCTAATCTGTATTTAATACATGGTAAAGCTAAGCAAAGAAAAACACTTTTATTGTTTATCTTAAAGTCAAGATGAGGCCTTAACTAATTAGTTTGCTCTTAATTCACAGTAAGCTCAAGACGATCCCTAGAACTAGTTTGAGTAGAATGCATTGCTAGATCATGTAGATGTGGCATAACGCTTCACCTATGTCTTTATTTTTTAGATCCGTTCAATTTGTATTTAAGACTTTTTACTGCGTATAAATTGAACAGAGTGGTGATAATTTACTTTGTAACTTATAAATGTAGCAACGAATGTAGCAATTTTTAACATCATACAAGTTAAACTACTTCAGTCTTTTTTACCAAGGGATCTCCAAAAAAAAAAACTGTCAAGACAAAAGACAACATCAAAGACTTTTTTACTTCATTCGAAAGCATTTTTATTTATTTCGATTTCGTCTTGCAGCAATCGCTTAACCGTTTCTTTTTCTCGCTTATGGCAAAAAAAATTACAAGCTATTTTAAATACTTCAAGTACCTGGTCAGCATTTCAACAAAATATCTACTAAATAGGAAAAAAAAAATCTGCAGAGGTGTGTTTCCTTTGTATCGTGACAACGTAACTTAAGAAATCTGCAGTGTGTTAAGTGAATGCATGTGTCGTAATTTTTAAAAAAAAAAAGTTTGTTATTGTTTTTTATGCTGTCTCCATGTGTTCTGACTTCATGACGAGATATTTTGCAATTTTGTTTTTAAGGGAGTATGAGTGTCATATTTCAGAAGCATTTTATATTCTCGGGTTTAATCCATTCAAACAGTGCTAAAAATTTTTGCAAATCGATCACATTTTCTTGGTCATAAGTCACTTTAAAATACATAAAATAGACTGTGTATAAAATTTAATAAACTTCCAATTATAATTCCTTATATTTAAAAGCCTATAAACATCTTATGCAAATTGAAGGAAAACTCTAGAGAGATCTGTTTCCCGCCACAATTTTGACGTCTTATATCTAAAAAATTCCTACATGGATTTTTAAAAATTGTTTGCTCAAGTTGTTACATTAGTAATAATCAGCAAGACAAAAGGTCAGAATTTTGATCCTAATTATAAATTTTCTGACACTCGTACTCCCTTAAAAAGGTCTCTCTTCTGTCTGTATCTCCGTTTTCATATCGGGCATTTTACATGCTAATTAGTTGTCTGCATGATAGATAAATACTGCATTGAGCTTTTCGATGTCATGCAGACTTTGATAATTGGAAGAAATGCCTAACTTACAATAACTTTGGTATCTAGTTATTAAAAACCGAGGTTATCAAAGTAAATGATCTAAATACTTTAAATATAATAAGTAGTAGATTTCGATTTTTTTCTTACCTCAAAAATTTCAAGAACACTTTAAAATTTAATTGATCAATTGATTTTACGTTAAAAATTTCAATGAAATTTTTACTGAACCAAAAGGTATATCGCTTTTATATTTAGCATAGTTCCTTGTTAAAAATTGTTTATTCAAGTACGGCTACAAAAGTACACTATCTGCATCAGGATTGATCTTTTTAAAACAAAAAAATCTTCAAATACAATTTTTCACACATTTCAGTTGAGCAAAGCTTTACCAAATTTATAGAGATATCATTAAGATCAAAGATTAAAAATTATTGCAAAGTAAAATGTATTTTTGAAAAGTTTTTATAAGTTTTTATGTCTTAATTTCCTTTTGAGGTTTTTAAAGTTTTTGAAATAAAATTTGCATTAAAGTATCATACTTTGAATCCATTAAATATGAAATAAAATTGTACCAAAATCTTTTTTGTTTCAAATATTTTTACTTTAAAGATGTATGAAGAGATGAATTTCTACAAACATACGAAATTACAAAGAAAACATCTAAAATATTCAACCTCAAGTCTAATCCACCCGATTGTTCATGTTTTAATTCAACTTACAGATATAGTCCATGAGGTAAGGTCATAACAGGAGACTTGAATATCATCAAAAACCCGTCTCTCTGTGAAATGCTTGCAAAGGGACCAAATTCCGTGAATCACGATCCATCAACTGGGATCATAATCTTAAACTCCTTATAGATGCTGTAGAGGACTGTGCCAGAAAATGGATTAAACGTGAGCCGGATGAAAATATGGATTCTTTATCAGAGTGGATTAAGGCTGTGAGCTCCATGATTCTTAAACTAATAAGTCATCTACGAGTGTCAATGAAAACTAATGCATCATCCGTTTTCAAAAATGCCGATAAATGTCCCCCATTCATGACAACTATGTCGTTGTTCCGGCCGATAAGGCCCCTAAACCTAAGACAAACTCTCATTTAAATTTTAAAAAAATCATTACAACGATTGTTTAAAGAGTGATCTAGGTATTGACAATACCCAGGGCAATCAAACCAACACAGCTACTACTCTGTCTAAGGAGCAGATATTACAGAACCATAAATCTGTTTTGCTTTCCTTTGGGATTTCAACTAAAGATGAAGACACCGATCTCCCTTCCATGTACTGGGTACCAATATTACACAAATGCCCATAAAAAACAACAGTACATCGCTGGATCTGCAAAATGTTATACAAAAACCCATTTCTAAGCTATTAACCTCCATCTTGACAGTCGTAAAAGAGGGACTTCAAAAATATTGCGATACTATCTTTTCAAGAAGTGGTGTAAATGAAATGTAGATATTGAAAAAAACTCTAAAGATCTTCTTGACATTTAAATTCGAGATCATCATCACAATGTAACAGCATTAACACTTTTGACTTCTCCATTCTTTAAACTACCATGAACTATCATGACCAACTGAAATCATGACTGAAAGATTAAACGCATACATGTAGATATTCCTCTCGTAAGAACGGAAAAGGAAGATGCAAGTATTTTGTTTTAGGCAGAGAACAAGCATACTTTGTCAAGTACGGCTCAGAATCACTGAAAAAAATATAAAGTGGAAGAAGAGATTAAAATGTTAGAGTATCTAATCGACAATATTTTCGACTAGTTTGGAGGACTTGTTTTTTCAACAGACTATCGGAATTCCAATGGAACTAACTGTGAACTTCTTTTCGCCGAACTATTTCTCCACACACATATGAGGCTTGCTTAATCGAAGGGCTTCTTCAAAATAAAGATAAAAAACTGGCTCATTTCTTTGCTGTTTTGATTCAAGTAACAAAACTGTTGCTGGGTAACGTTAATCACGGCCAACGATATCTCACAGTGGTTCATAAGAAACGTCGAAAAAGTGAAAGCACATCACGCATGATGTGTTATTCTTGGGGCTCGACCAATGAAATTCCCGTAAAATCGACACAATAAGTTCATATTCAACCCCAGCTTAAAAGTCTCGTTGTGTACCACAAATAATTACTCGTGCAAGGAAAAGATAATGAGCGTGCATCATAGGAGAAAACACAGAAATACATGTCTGTTCTTGAATGTTGTTATTATAAATATTTTCTCGACAGAACGACTTTGACTCTGAAAAAAAAAATCAATTTCACAAGAGTAAATTCTATTAGGGGGTAAATGTCAACTAAACCAGATTTTCAGCTTAGCAGAAACATATCTCTCACATGAAACATGAAATGTTAAATCTTAGCAGCGCGACTTTCATTCCATTCGATTTTTATCTATTTCATCGTCTTTTAATTAGTATCTCCCTCATGCAAAGCTCTGTCCTCAGCTTATGTTGGCTTTACATTTAGATCATATAGGTTATTTTTCTCTATCAGTTTATAACATCCAAACGTTTAGATTTTATCTGAATTGAAGAGACATAAGTTATCGAAATGCACATATGCAGAATTTAAATTCACAGTATCTTCGGTGTTTAGTCATTAAGATATTACGATTTTGATCTCCGAGATTGAATCGTGTATCTTTAGAATATTAAAATATTAGTGGCTTACTAGATAACAAATAATGGTTATTCAAACACAATCCAATAATCTATTTATCTTTTAATTAAATACAATGAACAGAGAGTTGAACATTGTCAACAGCATAAATATATCGAGAATGCATTACAAATGGGTTGTAGTAAACAGTGTCAAAAACTGAAAAAGCTTTCTATCACCGCACTTTCGAACATAGTCGTACCCTACGTCTGTCTGTCCGTCCATCAGTCCGTCTTTTCGTCCTTCCCTCCGTCTGTCCATTCTACATTTTGGGAGTTCGGAATTTAATTTTGGTGTAGAATTGTTGGATATAGTCTGTAGATTTGCAATAATCTTTCGGAATTTCGAATGCGGTTCCTGAATTTACTGAAGTTCCTGAAAATGTCAAGGAATCATATTTCTTTTTAATTCGAGCATATAATCTATATTTTAGTAAGTGTTTGGTTTGGTAAAAAACAAAATTTGAATATCTAGATTTCTTAAATATGATTTCAAGTTTGGTAAAGTATCAAAGACCATCTATTCTTAATTTTTTTTTATTGAATTCTACCTAGCAACCATATCTTAAGAATTTGTTTTGATGGAGACAAACATTTTCAGCAGCAATTAAATTTCAAAAATATTGGTAAATAAGTAAAATACCATTTATTTTTGTCGGGATTTCTGCATATCAACCATAGACTGAGGATTTGCTTTAGTTACAACAAATCATTTTCACTCAATAGTTTGGTAATTTTTCAGAAAGTCTAAAAGAACACGTATTTCTTTTTTTTATTTTGGAAATCTACCTAATATTTATATATCCTTGAATTCCTCTTAGCAAAAATGTCTAGGGAAATTGTGCCTAGGGTCTCAAATAACTGTTTTGAGAACGGGGATCACTGTAGATTCGGACAGTCATTATTATAGATTGCAGAATTTTTGGCCTGGAGTAAAAAGTTAAAAAATAATTCTATAAAACTTTTATAAAACTATAAAACCGACTTGATTGAAACTTGCAATATCTAAATTTTACAAATTTTGATTGAAACTAAGGAGTATCTCCCTCGTGCATAGCTCTGTTCTTAGCTGAATTTTGGCTTTCTATTTAGATAATTTTGGTTATTAGTTCTCTATCAGCCTTTAAACGTTTTTCGGTTAATGGACTTCAAAACGTTTTGGTTTGATGAGACATAAGTTGTCGAAATGCGCATATGCAGAAAATAAATTAACTTCGGTCTTTTTGCTTTTTAAAACTTAAATTAAAATACATTGTATAGGTAAAAGCTCTCGGGAGAAACGGCAATAACTCTATATTGTACTAAGCGAACAAAACAATTTGTAGAAATCTGCAAAGTCTACGACAATGAGTAACATTTCTTATTTCACTGTAAAATAAAGGAACTCTGTAGTGATCAACTTTTAAGTTAACAACATATAATTTAAAGACCATTTCAATCAAGTAGCAGTTAATGATTCTGAATCCGTCAATTTCGACCATTGTTTTTGTAAAACTAAAAAAAGGAAACGGTACAGCTTTTGAAATTGTTCACAATGATTCATTTATGCTATTTTATTTGTTGTACTAAATGTTATGTATGACAACCAACATTGGTTAAGAAAATAAGAATAAAGGCAAATATGGTATGAATACATAGATGTTGTGAGTTTCTTTTGGTGCAAATTTGGATAATAAGAGCTTGCAAATAAACAATAAATGGATATGGAGTAAATGCATATGAGACAAGGTCTCTACAAATTATACACGGTAGAACCAAACAATGGAACAATGCATTTATAGTTGCTCTCCATCTTGAAATCACCATGAGGTTTTAGCAGTGAGTTCTGCTCAGTACCTGTTTAAGCGGAATTCATTGACAGATGTCGCACAATGATATATTCATGTATCTTTCCTTTTGTTGATGGATGCAGGATTGTAAGAGATGACCCATTTTGGAACATTTTTTTGTATGACCAGATTTGGTATTGGATTGAGTTAACCTGTATTTTTTTAATACTGTATATAATGTTTGTTTACATTTACAGTTGATAAGGTTTCTTTCATTGTGCACTGTATAAAATAAAATTCTAAAAATAAAAATAAAATTGTAAAAAATATTAAATTCTAAAATAAAAGTATGGAAACAGATTTCTTAACTTAAACCAACCTGCGTTCGTCAGTTCTTTCAGTGCTTTGATTATTTGATCTTCTGAATGCACAAGTATGAATTTGAAAGGAATAATTTTATGGTCTACGCAAGCTTTTATTTGTAAAAGATCATAAAGAAGAAAAACTCAACTAAAGGTACTAATATGTACATTTTTTTTTGTATTGTATTTTAATAGTAATCGAACTGTAATATATTGGTAACACATATATTCAAAAAGAAATATTTATAGGAAAATTGTAAATTGTATCAGACGATTTAGTGATTTAATTTGACGTGTAATATGTTTCGGTTGGAAATACTATAAAATAGAAAAGTTATAAAAGACAAAAGAATAGGAGATAACATGTGAGTTTAACTTTCACATTTTGGCAATCTTTTTGATAATTAATGCACTTTTTGCTACTAAATTAAAACTTTTACACATATCTATTCGAAACAAGACATTACTGTACGTCAAAGGTAATAATTTGACGTCTTTCATTATCTTTTTATATTTATTTACGAATTTCCTCTATTGGTTTTACATGTTTCACGTTTCTTTTATGTGATTGCAAAAAAAAAGATCAAAGAAAATCGATTATATGTTTCAAGTAATAGACAGACATTATTCGTAATAAATTAACCATGACAAAAATACAACGCATGTGATCAGTATCGTGTAATTTTGCCATACACAACAAATACATGTACCGAAGTTACTGTGAATTTAGGTTATGCATATGGCCATTTCGACAAGTAATTTATCTCAAGGGTAGACCAAATTAAAACATAAACCAAAATATGTGAAACAGAGAACAAATTTTCAAAAGGATCTAAGTAAAAAATACAAAATCAGCTACGAAAAGAGAAATGTCAACAAAAATACAACGCATGTGATCAGTATTTTATATCGAGTAAAATTGCCATAAACAACAAAATACCTAATTACTGTGAATTTAGGTTCTGCATACGTTCATTACGACAACTAATGTCTCTTCAGTGTTCAGTCAAATCAAAACATTTGCAAATCCATATACCAAAATATGTGAAAAAGAGAACCAATTATCATAAGGATCTACGTATAAAGCCAAAACCAGCTAAGGACAGAGGTAAGCAAGAGGGAGATACTCCTTTGTTTTAAACAAAAATTTTTCAATTAAGATAATGTAAGTTTCGAAATAAAATCGGTTGACGGGACAGAAATGAAGAACTGGCTGCTAGATTGGTGAATACTCGCGAGGACTAACAGTCAGCCAGATCAGGCATCGGTATAGTGGTGATACACAATAAAATACCAAATTTGTTGTAAATTTAGGTTCTGCATACGGACATTCTGACAACTTATGTCTCTTCAGTACATATCTTATCAAAGCATTTTTTTGAAATCAATAAACCGAAATATATGTAAAAGCTGATGAAAGACAAACTCTCAATGGGATATAGATAGAAAAAAAAACAGGTAAGGAGAGAGCTATGCATGAGGGAGATTGTTATTATGTCTCCCCCTCTTACGGGGAAGACACATTGTGTTTGTCTTTTCCGCCTGTATGACGTCCGTCCGTCCGTCCGTAAGTCTGCCCAGCAGTCTGTTTGTCTGTCCGTCCGGCCGTCCGTCACAAAGTTTGTGGACGCCAATTCTCCTACATCTTTCATCGTATTTGAACCAAACTTCACAGGATTCGTGCTTAGTTGTGTATATCGTCTTGCTTGATAGATCGGCTAATTTTTGTTGGAGTTATGCCCCTTTTAGACTATGAATTTTGCAAAACTATGTTTGTGAAAGCCAATTCTCCTACATCTTTCATTGGATTTCAATGAAACTTCACAGGATTGTTGATTATCACGCCTATACGCGCATATCGTCTCGTCAGATTGATTGCCTAATTTTTATGAGAGTTATGCCCCTATTTGATTTAGAATTTTTGCAAAATGTAGTTTTTGGACGCCAATTCCCCTGCATATTTAATCGGATTTCAACCAAACTTCACAGGATTGTTGACCATCATGTTAACTAGTGAATATCGTATTGCAGGATTGATCGGCTAATTTTGTTGAAGTTATGCCCCATTTTGACTTAGAATTTTTTCAAAATTAAGTTTGTGGACGCTTATTCTCCTACATCTTTTATCTGATTTCCACCAAACCTCACATATTTGTTGAAGTCCATGATTAGTTCTGCATGTTGTTTGGCCTGATTGATCGGTCGAATTTTGTGGGAGTTATGCTCCTTTTTGTCATAGAACTTTGAATTTTGAATTTACTTCTCTCACAACTGTCATTGGATTTCAACCAAATTTAGTAATATTCAAATGCAGTGGCAACATATTAAGATACATATAATCTCCAGGAAGATATGTATGGGGGATTTGTTTTTTTATATCAAAAACACACTCTTAGTTTAACATATTTCCTGTGGTCCATCGAAAAGGGGTACATGGTAATGATGTCGTTCTACCTTTCAAAAGGTGTTCTTCAGACCATCCTTAACAATATACTTGTTTGCTGTTTATCGACTGACAATTTGGATGCAAGTAGGCAAGTAGTTACTTTTGATTTTTGTTTTGTGTTTTACGGGAGTTTTTTTTGTTTGCCTACTTGTTATTTTTCCTCTTTTTATTGTTTTTTGTTTTCTTTTGGGGTTTTTTTGTATTAATTTCTTGGTTTTTTTTTGTTTTTTGTGTTTTTTGTGTTTTTTTGTGTTTTTGTTTTTTTGTCTTTTGTTTTGTTTTTTTTTTATTTTTTTGTTTTGTTTTGTTTTATTTTTTAAAATGTCAAATTTGAAAAAAATATATCTAAAAATGAATCAAAAAAATTACAAAAAAATCGCATTGGGAATTGATGTTTTCTTAGTTGGTATGTATCTTCATTTATACCGAATTGATAGCAGGATTTAAAGGGTGAAATAAATTACATGATAGGACAATCGTTATACATTTCATTAAATTAATCGTTGCATTAACCTTTTAAAACATTCTTTATATTATTGACTTTTATGATACAAAGTTATTATAGTTTAATGACATGTGTCGGGTTCTATTAACAATAAAAATCAGCTGTTAGTATAATTCATTTTGTAATTAAGCCAATATCAATAAATGGAAATGATATTTAGCATAATGACATAAATAACGCTTCTTTACGTCATTATTTAAATGTGTTTACTTAATTCTGAAAAGAACGATGGCATGTTGTGGGCAGATAGCCTTTCTTTCGATTATTACGGCAAAAAGTTCTGTTCAAATTGTTCTCTATCAATTTTTGTACTTCTTTCGTCATCTTGATTTCCAATTTTTTGATGTTATTCGTATCGATGAGGTATAAAAGTAAGTGAGAACCGAACCGTCAATCCAAAAGCGAACAATCCAAGGACAATGGCAACACCAGAAACAAAAGGGGGGGACAGAGACAAAACATGGGTACGGCACAGAAAAGAAAAATGAAGACACACACAAAGATGAACAACACGGACCCAATAAAAAAGTTGTTGTAATAGCCATATGAAGAAAGTAAATTTACAGTAACTTCGATATTTTGTTGTTTCGTATATCGATTGCTAGAATTATTTACATTTATAGCTTTGATAAGATATTTCTATATACATTTCAAAAAACAGGATAACAGCAAACACCCACAATGGCCAGGAACTACAATCACACAACACAATTTACATGCAAACTGCACCAGAAAAACAATAATGAAAACAAGAGACAAACATAAATAAATAGGAACTCGGGATAGCCGGACTTGATTCCGGCACTAGCAAAAGCCAGTGGTAGGATTAAACCGGTTTATGGGTACCCAAACCTCCCCTTTCTCTATCCCATTTCCCTATAGTATATTAAACCTGCGAATAAAACCTAATACAGGTAGACTACTAACTCAATGACCACTATCTTTGAACAGAAAAAGCATATGACAAAACGTAATTTTGAAAGAAGGGTCAAAGAGTGCTCGCCGCTAAACTGTCGGCTAGCTCAAGGAATCTAGTCTGCTGGTAAAACACTGTCGCACTACGAAAGAAAAATCAAACTCAAAACTCCCCGAAGGGTTTGGTAAAAAGTCTTCATGTATTTCAGTAGACATCGGCAGTATCAGTGAGATGCCAGTATATATGTAAAGTCTTCAGGTCACTGGAATCCAAAGCCAATTTAACGGATTTGTTCAGAATATCTCGTCGATATCCACTATTACGTAAAGGATGTAAGTTACGTCCCATGTATATATCAATCAACTTTCATATTTCATTATTTCAGTTTATTACTGTACTGACAAACACAAACTAGGAGTTAAGTAAAGTAAGTGAGAACCGAACCGTCAATCCAAAAGCGAACAATCCAAGGCCAATGGCAACACCAGAAACAAAAAAAGGGGGCAACAGAGATACAACATGGGTACGGCACAGAAAAGAAAAATGAAGACACACACACACAAAGATGAACAACACGTTAACTCCGGACTTTTTACTGGCGGTGTGATTGAAGTGATACCGAATCACTTGTTTTCATTTGGAGTTCACACTATCAGTGCTTTTGTTTTGTGTCTTGTCATGTATATCATCCTGTAATAATTTTGTTTGGTCCTTGTCGGTAGATGTTTTGGTCTGATTTGTCAATGCTATTTGTTCAACACGAGAAAGGTATGCAGATGCGCTTCGATCTTTTACTTTGTAACTGTTTGAGTCTGAGAACAGATTTTTCAAAACATACATAATTAATTGGGTATTTGACAGGGTGCCAAAACACAAAGCAGATCAACCTTGCCTTCGGCTACTCCAGAAGATTTTTCCATTTTTTTGTGGAGGTTTAAATTCAAATTGTGTGGCGAAAACGTATTTTAATTAAAAAACCTTTTTTATAATGGAGGTGTACATTACTATTTTTGTCTAGCTCTCGTTAATTTTATTGTGCTATCTCTATCATATTGCTTCTATTTGTGTAACAGCTGATTAAAAATGGTTGATCTCGATTTTTCTGTTTTCATCCTTATGCTTTGGTAAACGTTCTTCATTGTATTTCGTTATAGATTTGTCATAAAAATGAGATGTTTCTGGTAAATCCAACGCTTAAAACAATGATAATTGTATCTTACGAAGAACCCCATGGCCCTGTTTGATACTTTTTTCCATTTTTGTATTATACAATTTTATCACATCTTTCATAGAAAAATGTTGAGGATGCAAGTGGAAAAATGCAATGCAGCACTAAATTCAAAATGTAATGAGATTAAACTAAATTGGAAAGTTTTGACGCAATTACTACTGTAAATGAACGACCTTTTATTCTATAAATGAACGATTAAATTTTTATAGTATATTTACATCTTTTTTATTGAATATCATTTATATTTTACAGGCGCAAGATACATTCGGTCTTTCCTAAAGAATAACAATGCTAAACATAATTTTGTTACATTTATGCCAAGTCTTGTTTCTAGCTACTGTTAATTAATTTGTTTTTTTCATTACGTTTATGATAAGTATTGTAAACTTATAACAAAATACCGAAAATATTGTAAATTTAGTTTCTACATATAGCGATTTTGACAAAGTATTTCTCTGTAGTGCAGATAATATCAAAACCTTTGGAAGACAAAAGCTTTACATGAGGGGATAGTTCTTAGTTTTCAACAAATTTTACCAAAAAAAAAATTGATATTGCAATTATAAATTATAATCACATTTGAGGTAAACAGTACTATAGCTTTTATGAAGGTCATAATTCTTTCTCTCACGTATCAACGCAAATACAAGTCTAAAAAACAGGAAATGTTCAGCTAATTCATTTCCCACATATTATTCAGTTACATGGGAAATATAATAGTAGAGCGGCGGATATGTAAAAAGTCGCTTATTTAACGAGTTTAAATTACCCAAAAGCCCCATGGAATTTTATTGCTCAATATCATTTATCAACATCTCAACTCTGAGAAAATGCCTGTCGTCGCTTTAAATTGTGGTCCCTATGACGTAAAAAAAATGGCGACTTTAGACGTTACCCTGCTCTTCAATATACACATGGGACAGCTTTGAACGAAATTTTTTTGAATTCACCACTTATTCTTGAAACTCAATACAAAAGAAACAAAAAATATGCAATAGTGTACTTAATTATGCATCGACACACCCTCATAAGTTCAAACATAGCCCAGTACAACCGTTAACAAATTTGGTAAAATTAAGCATTAAATTTGATGTTTTTTTAGCACCTACCTTTTAATCTTTTACATATTTGTTAATTATGTCTCCTAACTAATTTGACAATTGTTTCACGTAACTATTGGTGTATTTGTTTCCAGAATACATCATTTCTCCACGTTAAATCTTTTATCAAAAGTTGTGTTTTGCAAATATTTTCTTCCCGTATTTAAACAGTGTTGTACCGATTTGGTCATAATTTTATAATTTACACTTTACCAGGCAGTTTGTTTTTAATGATATTTCAACAATATTTCTATTTGTTTGGTGTATGTTTGATATAAATACCATTCTAAAAATACGTGACAGATTTTTATAATGTCTTTATTTGCTCACCTATATAAAAAAGGTGTAATTAACTAAAGGGTGTGTTTGAGTATTGGGTGTGTTCGTATAGTTTAGATATGAAAATGCAAAAATGTACTTGTTGCGTCAAATCGGAGTCCGGCTCTGCTATGCTAAGCAAAAACTAGAAACGGAAAAGCGTTCTTAACATGAAAACAACTTTACTTCACAAAACATGTGTCATCACTTAAATGGATTACCACAGAAAACTTAAATTTCCTGAAATCATAAAACATGCAAAAGGCTAATATTTCATCGTAAATTGCTAAATATTGCGCTAAAAATTGTTTAGTGGGAAATTGGTGACAGAGGAAATCCAAAAGATATGCCATTGCGTCCTTTTGTGCCCATCTTCAAAGTTGAGAACCTTTGTAAATTCTGTGTGTTTGCTTGTATCGTCGTTTTCTGTTTTAAAAATGTACTTTCTTATTACAAAGCTTGTCAAGTTTAGAACGTTTTGTTACAATTTGGGAGAAAGCATATTATGTATAAAAATTCTAGTTTTGTTTACGACATTGA
>MJUU01065284.1:59540-69766 GCA_002080025.1 Modiolus philippinarum | reverse complement strand
GCCGGAGATACTAGGTCCTATTTCTATATCCCGGGGTTCCCTCGGGGTCCTCTGTTAGGAAGACTCATACTCCAAGCTCAGAGGATGCTGCGGGCCTATTCATAAGCCGGGTCCGCGCACGGCGGATTATACTTTGATAGAGAACGGGGAGGTGTTGGTTAAACCCAACCACTATCTTTTGCCACCAGGTCTAAGTCCGGCTATCCCGGGTTCCTGCAGTTCCCTTGTTGGTGTGGCATGTGGTTGTGATATTCGGCCATTGTGGATGTGCCGGTTATCTTTTTTTTATTATTCAGTTGTTTTGAAGAGGGAATATTTTTGACTGTTTGTATGACAAAAGTACGTTCGTATAGTATAATTATTCGCAATGATATATTATAACATTGAGTGATGTTTAAAATTTACGATTTCAGAGCAAGACAACAGCTGTTTCTTTCTTGCCTTTGAATCATTATTTTTCATGTTCTGCTCGTGCGCTTTAATTTTAATACATTAGAACAGTAAGTCATACATAGAGCTCCTCATTGAAGAGGTACATTCTAAGTGCTCTTCAGTTTCTAAATATGAGGGTTTTTTTTTTATTTGACATCGGTTTTTTCCAACAAAATAGCTTGAATCTGATTTTTGAGGGAAAAAAAATTGTCGCAATAGGAAGAGAAAACTTATCCGATGCTGGATGATCGTAGGTATATGTCGTTAAAAAAGACAATTTGAAAGTTCATGAAATGCACTGTATCAAAACATGAAGAAACTTTCTACACGCAACAACAACAAAAGAAAAAAATCCTCTCCTTAGAAAATCAAAAATTGCTGCCCAAGATATCATATCGCTTTTAGTGGAAATCAGAAACAAAATGGACTAGTACAAATAGTTAATCAAGTGCGCATCAAATGCCGATATCCTTATTTCTTAATTTAAGCCATAAATAAGAATTATTCAAGCTTGTTTATTATTGAATTCAAAAACATATCTAAAATTATCGTTGGTAAAAAATGTTTGATGTTTCATATAACTGTAATCTATTGCTAAGTCTTTTATTGTGTAATTTTATTTTAAACATTGTTTAAACTTGTAATTCTTCAAAGGAATTTTATCACTAGAGGGGAGTAGTCAATTTCTTCCTAGTTGATAATATGACTTTATCAAGAGTGATTGGCTAGAAAAATAAATGAAAATTTCCAGATGAAAGTTT
This sequence comes from Modiolus philippinarum, assembly GCA_002080025.1. NCBI lineage: Eukaryota > Metazoa > Mollusca > Bivalvia > Mytilida > Modiolidae > Modiolus > Modiolus philippinarum. The sequence continues at coordinate 68,573 of MJUU01065284.1, read as the reverse complement.
TATTACATCCTAACTGAAACTAATGTTCAAGGAACCGCATTCAGAATAGATTTACCTTATATGGAAACAAAGTCCAAAGTCTCTAAACTAAACATATATAAAAAGATGATTAATTTATAACCTTATGACCGCCTTTGTGTACTTAGGCGAAAACGAAATAGCTAAATACCTGGAAAATATTTCCAAAAGAAATAGTAAGGGACCGACCATTTAACCTGAAGGGGGAGGGGGGTTATGAATTTTTTTTTCTGGATAGAAATTTTTTTTTCTGGATAGAATTTTTTTTTCACGTGTATCGATAAAATATTTTTTTTTCAAAATTAACAAGTTCAAGTTAAATGGTTGGTCCCTAAGAACAAAAAAAATTGACAGAGCTGTCGTTTTGGCTATTGTTGTTGTTGCACAGAAACAAGAAGCACATGTAAGTCATTGTAACTGAGCTTAAGTTGATGTTGTAGAATATTAATTGTCAGAAAATGTAAAAACCCTTCAAAAATATGTTGCTAGCCATTTCATTATATTGTGTGTAATATAATTATTTATTACATACTTAGCAAAGAATCTTTGTTCTGTTTTGCATATGTAATATAGCCGGAGGTTAACAGTCCATATCATAAACCCAGTCTGATATTGCCATATCAGACCACCTTGTTTTAGAATATCCATATCAGCCCGTTGATATGGCTATTTTAGCCCGACGTGATGATAACTTCTAATTGGAAGTATATAATAAACAAATTAAGACATAGCCTTTTCCATATCGGCATGATTATCATCTGATATGGGAGTCTCGGGATGATAACCGTGCTGATATGGAAAAGGCAATGTATTAATCTCTATACATATTTAAGAAAAGATATTCGCCTTCATTGCTTATAATTAGTCTTAGGCAGGCGGTCTATCTGAAATTTACAATATTGTTTACAGTTATTTAAGATCAAAATGAAGAGTTCATGATAGATTTTTTTCATTTGAATCTTTCCCAATCTTCTAAAAAAAAAACCAAAGAATAAGAACACCAAATCAAGAGGATGTCAGCAAGCTCTCAATACTTATACATTTCATCGCTCTCAAATTTTAGCGTATAGTAACCTATGTAACAAAACTCATGACAAAGTTTAAGATATGTACCATATACCTTTGCCATACACAATTCAATGGGAAATAATTAAATAATCTTTATGATAAAAAATTAATTGTGACGTTTAACATAAAGTAGTACATGGACAGGTCTGAAATCGCATCTAACAATATGAATAGTACTACAAAGCTTTGAGAAAGTTAAATTTTTTTTTCATTAGGAAATGACTCTATATGCTAATAGTTTGGAAAACGGGAAGTGGTATCTTTAAATGTCTTAAATAGACACAGAATTTAGCAAGAACGGCGCTTCTGGAAAATTGTCAAGTTGCTTCCAATACAATTGCTGAAAAACTTCGAAAAAAAAACTTTAATGCTGAAAGTGTCGAATTTGAAAATTGGATAAACAGTAAGTAATATCTTCGCAGTTCTGAAATGCATCCTCTAATATTGCTGCGGTCAAGGAAGTGGCAAACTTTTATTGTATTAGAGTCAAGATTAACACCCCAGCTTACACAATGTGATTGATTGATCGATGTTAAATGTCTACATTGTAGATATATGAGACGTGAATACCTGACAAATGTAAACAATGTTGTCTTAGCACGACAGCGAGTCAATGAAAGGTAGAGAGCTTGGGATGTAAATCTTAATTTCGGTAAACTGAAAGTTTTGCCACTTCCATGACCGCAGCAATAATTTCAGTATGTAGCCAAAACCTTTGTGAAGAGAAGGTACTTTGTAGAGAAGAGAAAATGTATTAATAGGGATGGACATTCACATACACAGACTGTCAACAGTACACCCCCTTCTCCGATTTAAGTGTTAAGGTAGATTAAAAAAAATCAAATATACAAACTAAAAGACAGCTAAAATATCCAAAACGGGTTAAATGAAAAAACTTTTCTTTTAACCCGTTTTGGATATTTTAGCTGTTTTTTAGTTTGTATATTTTATTTTATTTTTACCTTTTAATTGTGGTCTACCTTACCATTTTTAACGTGTTTATTTACATTAATTTGTGGCCATTGCACGACATATATTTTATATAAAAAAATCAGTCTTTTTCATATAGAGTGACAGAAATTTTTCCGATACTACATTATCCCATTTAACGATACTTGTAGAAAAAATGCTTACATAAAAAAAAATTCTATATTTCAGGACAACATAAAACCTTACAAAATATTTTTTAATATTGAAATCAGTTAATATTAGTGTACTACATTGATGTTGGCAATTTTTTGTACCCTCCATTAGCATTTGCAGTTAGCCCTGGTATTTTTTATGATTTTATTGTCAATACTATTAATTGATTCAAACTGGTTTGTGGAATTTGGAACTCCTCCACTTTTGGGATAATGTTTTAAGTATAAAGTGACAATAACATTAAACACCTACAATGGCCGAAAACTACAATCACATGCCACAATGCAAAGGGGAACAGCACTAGAAAAATACATAATAGACAAGGAACAAGGAACATAGGAACTCGGGATGGCCGGATTTAACTCTGATTTTAAATTACAAACATTAAAAAAGGGGAAAAAATAAACCCTTCCCAAATACTACTTGCGTCCGTGCGAGACCTCCATCGGTAGTCAAGGCCGCTAAACACACCTGTCGAATCCTACTTTTTCAGGAACTCTATTTGGAAGGCTTGTTTCTCTAGTGGTTTTGTTCTGAATTTGACAGCTGATTTTATAATTACACTATTGTGCCAAATACACTGTAACATGATGTTACACCATTTTATATACATAAATACATATTACAGAAAAAAGGGATAAAATGGAATTAATAAATTTAAAAAATTAGACGTGTATTAGCACATCACAACTGTTCACAAGTTTTCAATATTTCTTGCTATTTCGTGATGTGTAAGATGTAATTTTCTCATTGCTTCCATATGTCGCTTAATGAATCTTTTTTTTACTTTTCGAAGGTTTTAATTTTGATTGTTTCCTTAATTTGGAATATCTTGACAAAAAATTCACTCAATGTAGCTGTTTTTGATGCACAAGTCGAAAAAAAACGGCACCAAAACAAGACAAGCAATTACAATGAAAAAAATAAATCTGATGGATATGTGATTATAGGTTTTTTGTGTAATTTTAGCTTAACTTGTCTTTTTTCAGTGACGTACTTTAAGTGTTTAAAGATCTTTTAATTGACGTTTTATGTTATAAAATATTTTGTATAATGCCGTCGGGAATATTTTTATGATAACAAAAGTAGGTAACTTTTTATAGAGTATTTAAATTTTATTTATTCTTTTTCTTTTTCATGAGATAATTTTATCTAAAAAATAAATTGAATATGACGATGTTTTATGACCAAACATTTCGTTCTTTGTAAAGGTAACAATTATAAAAAAAAAATATTTTAGCAACAATTTTAGGACGCGTGTCCATGCAAAAAGTCTATGACATGAATTTGAAACTTTGGAAGACCAGACTTATAATTTGCAACGTCGTCTACTTCTGTTCCTTTTACATTTTTACATGTACCATGGACCACAAGGAGCAACAACTTAAAATGCGGCTTATTTTTATTTGTAAATTGATAGCCACTCAAATATACATATTACAAAAACAGGACAACAGTGAATACCTACAATGGTCGAAAACTACAATAACATGCCACAATTCATATAAAGCTCCCTTCACCAACAGAACAATAATGAAGAGAAGAGATAAACATAAATAACGACATAGATTTACCAGAACATGTGCACAGAGGACGGAAATTGTCAAACGGGTATTTGATCACCTTCATGGTTTAGGATATTTCTCACAATGTGATAATAAGCAACCCGTTGATTTTTTGTTGTCCTTCACCCTTAATTTTCAGGGAGGTTGTAAAAGTTTGATATGAGATTCAAGTGTCTATTTTCACAGTACGTCTTTTGTTTTAGTTAGCGAGTTTTTACATGTTGTACATGTTGTATATACCTCTTTGCATATCGTTTTCACAATGCAATGTCCATTTTTTATTTAAAGTCTTGGTGGAAAATCAAACAAAACAATCATGAGATTAATTTGTTATTCTAATATGGGAACAATGAAAACCATGGCGACTAACGATATGAAAATCTCCAATAACATAATGAGTGACTTCACACGACGTCACAATATGTTTTGTATACAAACGTCAGTAAATCTGAAGTAATGGCTGACGTTACCGTGTACACTATAGGTCCGCTCAGATTATGAAATGTCATATTAGAATCGAAATAATTCATGTTCGCCGGTGTTTTGTAGTCGATATACATATAGATGTCCATTATTTTCGTTTATTTTACCCCTCGCCCCGCTACGATCTGGGTAAAATATTAACAAAAATATGGCCATCCATATGTAAATCTCCAACAAACCACCAAATGAATTATTTCTTAAGTCGATCAAGCAAAGAACAAATATTTAGATTGATAAATAATATAATATTTTTTGCAGTATCAAACATTTTTTTTTGTCTTGTTAAAGAATTATGGTACTTATGGTACTTTCTCCCTCTCGTGTTATCGTTTGTCTTGTTTCTAGACTTCCTGGCCTCTCACTGATACTGCCGATGTCTACTAAAATGTATGACGATTCTTGACCAAATCCTTCGGGAAGTTTTGAGTTTGATTTTTCGGGACAGTGTTTTACCAGCAGACTAGGTTCCTTAAGGTAGCCGACAGATACTAGTAATCGGCCAGCACCCCTTGACCAATCTATAAAATTATGTATAGTCATTTCCTCTCCTTTCAGGATTGTGCATGGTCATGGAGTTAGTAGTATACCTGTATTGGGTTTTATCCGTATTTTGATTGTTCTATAGGGCATTGGCACAAATAAAGGGGATGTTTGAGTACCCATAAACCGGTTTAATCATACCGCTGGCTTTTGCTATTGCCGATACCATGTCCGGCTGTCCGAAGTTCTTATCATTGTTTACGTTTGTCTTATATGTGTTTTTCCAGTGTAGTTCCCTGGCAGATTATGGCATTTAATTATAATTTTCAGCCACTGTAGGTGTTTCCTGCTGTCCCTTTTTTTCATTTGATTTATGTAATTGTGTTTTTTGCTACTTCAGTAGATTAGAAGCATTATGAAAGCTTAAATCCAAACAGTCTGAAAGCAGCACGCATTACCACAGATATCTAAATGATAGGCCGAATGTAGAACCAAAGACATCTATCTAGTGTAATACATGGAAAGATGAATTTAAACATTCAGTTCTGTAAAAATTGAAAACCGTAAGTATAAATTATATTCTTTGATGATATGTGAAATTTAAACCGGTTCTGACCCATTAGATTAATTTTCATATTCAACGTATGTTGAACAAAGCCATGTGCTCTTTGCCGCCAAATCTACTCAGAAAACAATTTTTGGTGTAATTAGTAGAGAAAGATTACATCACTTTATCCACTTTATTACCATCATTTATCCATTCACGATAGTTAAAATGTTTTAAACGATTAGGAAGCCTCGCAATTAAAATTTTAAAATTTTACTATCTCTAGTGGATAAATATGATAATGAACAAGATCTTTCGGTGTAATCTATATATATTACATTTTAAAATATTTCGATACAGTAAAAATGATAACAGGAAACACCTACATTGGCTGAAAATACAATTACATAACACCACGCGAAAGGAATTGCATAAAAAAAACAATCATAACCAACGATGGGATCTCTTTATTAATTAAATTGAAATTGTAGAGAAAATGTTTGGATGTTTAATTAGAATACAGTGAATAGATAATAAGGAGATGGTATGCTATGTCTACTGTATGCGAGAGATTGATAACAAAAGAGACGATCTGTTAGGCAAGTGATTTAATCTAACAGTTTGCTATAGAGAACACGGAAGCGTATTATTCCAACTTTTCACACCAATACTTCGTTGTAACGAAAAGAAACAAGCTGGACATGTTCATGTGCATTAAACTCTAAAGAAGCGAGACAGAATTGACAGAGTAAACGTTTGGGTTCTTCCTTATCCTGAGTCACTCGTCATATTGGAAATGTCATGTAAAACAAGCGTTTTTGCTATGAAAAAGGCGAATCAGACAAGTGAACAAAAAAAAACCACAACGTCGTCACTTATAAGGATCAAATGCTGAAATACTTTTCATCAGACCAATGAAACGAACAATGAGATTTCCTTTTTAACTCTACCTTGCGTCTCTAAAAAGCTATATCATGTTTGTTTCAAATATGAGTAAACAGGAGGAGGAAGCCTGTCGGTTCAAATTCAAAATGCAAGTCTTACCTCTGTGATGGTATTAAAGTAGATAGATTGACTGATTGAATATTGTTTAACGTCTACACAGCAATATTTCAGCTGTATCAAGACGAAAACAAGTTTGTTAACAAATAATCACTTTGGGGTATGGAAAGGGCCATGGGACAGGAAATTCTGACTACCACTGGAAAAGTAGGGTGAAATCGAAAAGGGCGGGGAATTTAGCCTTGTAGCCGATCACCTACGGACCACTCAAAAAAGATATTAAAGTAGAACTTTCCGTATAATGATCTCTTTTTTAAACAGGTGATCTTACAATTGCACATATTAAAAAAATGAATAACAGGAAACACCTACAATGGCTGAAAATTATTACATGCAACAATTTGCAAGGGAACTACGCAAGAAAAACACGTATAAGACAAAAGACAAGACAACGATAGTAACTCGGGACAGCCCGACTTGGTACCGGCAAGAGCAAAAGCCAGCGGTAGGGTTTAACCGGTTTGTGGGTACCCAAACCTTCCCTTTATCAGTCCCGTTTCCCTATAGTATAAAAACATATGCACGCATAGTTTGTCCTATCTTGTAGATGTGTCCCATATCTATGATGGAGTACCTGTCAATGTTATTCGTCTTCCATTGACAAATATATCAGTAACATCAAAACGAAAAAATAAAACAAGAAACAAGTACAAAACATACAGAGAGAGTAAGACAAACAAAGAACAAAAAATGTGAAAGTTAACATGGATTAAATTTTTGTAGTTCATCTTTACCAAAAAATGCAAATAATTTTTAGATAGTGAACAATTAAAGACAGTTTATGCGATTTACGTTCCGACAGAATACTGTTTATAGGGGCGTTATCTGATCTTTTCTTTGCTTCTATACTCTACATGAAAATCTGGAATGACCGCTTTCCCCCTATATTTTTATAAAAGGCTCCATAAAATAAGTCTTAAAAATCGGAATAATAATATGAATAACAACAAAAACACAAGTCGTCTGGGGGACTTAATAAAACTCACTATTCTCTTTAGTATTACGGACTGGTAAATTTTAGTTGAAATGTCACAAGAAAAAAAAATAAGGTCGAGATTTGAAATCGTGTCATATAAATTTATTGCTTTTATGTTTACTTTAATAGTCTATATACTTTTAATTTTTAGATGATATGATTTACTGTTAAGTTATCTGTAAATTGACGTCTTACAAATTAAGCTATTTTTGTAATTGCTGAAACCAAAATTTTTATGCCTGAAATAAAAATAAAAAGGTAAGTGCCTGTTTGTGCCACATTTAAATTTTATCGTTTGAATGCTAAATACTGATTTTTTGTTCAATATAATCATATACATGAAATATGAAATTTAAGTAGAACGTAAGCTGATTTTAGCAGAACTTTATGACGCAACATCTTTACTGTTTCGTATTGTGGCAATTATTAAATCTATTTTGTTTTACTATTGTAAGAATACGACAAACTATTGTAAGAATACTACAAACTTTTGTAAGAATACGACAAACTATTGTAAGAATACGACAAACTATTGTCAGAATACGACAAACTATTGTAAGAACAGAATACGACAAATTATTGTAAGAATACGACAAACTATTGTAAGAATAGAATACGACAAACTGATGTAAGAATAGAATACGACAAACTATTGTAAGAATACGACAAACTTTTGTAAAAATACGACAAAATATGTCTGTGTAGAATGCAGGAATTCATCAAATTGTACAAACAACATATAGGTTAACTGGCAAAAATATGATTTAAACTTACCTCTATTTCAGAACAATCTCAGCAATGATTTTAATTATCAAATGGGGATGATGAGAAAATCACACAACAAACTTGTCAAGAACAGTAGGATAAGAGGCAAAAATACAAAGCAGGTGGAAAGCCACTAGAAAAGATGACGACCACAATGATCCTGACTTGCAATAGGCATTCCAAAGGTAAGGTTGGGTTATTAAAAACGGTTTTATTGCACGCCAATACTCTATTTCCATTGAGATAGTTATATAATAATGTTGTGTTTTACAATGACTATGCGAAAATAGTAGCCAGGGTGATGGACAATAGTGCACGACCCGAAGGGGAGTGCACTATTGTCCATCACCCTGGCTACTATTTTCCATAGTCAATGTAAAACACAACATTAATATTATTATTATACCGACTGTTGACTATATTTTGAACCGCTGAATTTGAAAATTTTTCTTTGACTTGTTTGCTATCCTGTCAATTTTTAACTGTATCTGTGGTAACTGATTCCGATGTCAATTTCCATGTGTAAATGATCCCAATACATATTACACCATTACATCAACACATGAAGGAAACCTATTTTAGCAATGAAATAATATATTTCAAGAGACCAAAACAAAGTAATTTTATTGAAAACTATTTAACCCATAATTGTTGCAGCAAATACTTTTAAACAATACATTTAAACAATGATAACAAATATGAACAAAAAATTTTAAAAAGCAAGACAGTATTACATTTTGTTGTTCGATACAAAATATACAGTATAAGGGTCGTCTTTCCTCAGTTCCAATACTGTATACTTTTGTAAGATACCACTGTTTTATTTTCATCAACTGTTTTAGGAGAATGAATTACATGTGTGTACACACGAAGCTTAGTTTTTTTCATTTCTTCTTCTTTCCAATAAAATCTGTCAAAATACCCCC
>MJUU01065284.1:35810-59527 GCA_002080025.1 Modiolus philippinarum | reverse complement strand
AAAAAAAAATACAAATTAAAAATTTTAGCGCTGTAGCAGACGACACTCTTAGAAACTTGATTACATCAATTACCAACTTGTCGGTCAGATCAAAACTCCGCCTCCCGCACGTGCTGATTGATGATGATTGACGTAGAAATCAATAGTCTTCACAACAGCAGAGCTTACTATTGCAATAGTGCAGTCAACGCTATTTCTTTCGAAAACTGTGCGAAAATAAAACTGTTTTACTGTAAAAGAACTTTCTTACAGGAGGTATAATAATGTCCGATAGCAACTCAACTGCAATTATTATTGGAAAAACAATAAAAAGAAACGGATGCAAATATGTATATAAAACTATCTTTATCTTTTACAAATGATGCCACCTATAGGTTATGCAAGTCTCTTGAAGAAGCTTTTGTCTATGTCGGCCACAATGAATGTCATACTACAAGGAAACTGGAAGAGTGAAACGGACTGTATTCCTTCTAAAATGAGTATATTTTATTAAACCAACAAACAAACAAGTATTCCTACAGTGACATAATTATATTGATATTTATACCGTGAGATACCTTTCTTGGAGAAAATCTATGTACTAGAAAGTCGTGCATGAAAACGTGTGATCCTGTTTAATTTTGTTTGATTTATTTGTTTTATCGCCTTTTATCAGCATCATTTATTATTCGAAAGTTTTCAAAATTAACGACTTGTTTGATTTGTCTGTCAGTTTCAAAACTAATTATCTGATGCATTTAAAGATAACATTTCAACTGGTAGTGGCAGGAAATTGGTTTTCATAGCTGAATACAGCGGTTTCAAATACTAGTTTCACGTATTATTATGCCAGCTACCCTGAGACCGACATAAGATTTGGCATAAAAATAATGTTACTATAGACGGACATAAAATTGTCATAAAGACAATGTTTATATTTTCGGAATTTATTCTCGTTTTCCGTTTTGAATTTATAACAATGTACTTGTATATTGCTATTTTGAATTTATATATTTTTCTTCAGTTCAATGGATTAAAGAATTTTGTACATGGACCCCAGTTTTTATTTCATGAATGTCTTTTATAGGTCGTATTAAGACACCTGAAAAGTTTTTATAAAATTCTTGATATAACTTCATAGTTTTTAGACAAAAAGCAGTCCTAATATGAATTAAGGAAAAATCCAGAGAAATCAATTTTCCGACAAATTTTAATGTCTTCAATCTCTATTAAAAAGCACACGGATCTAAATCCTTGATATAAACAACACCAGGAGTGAGCCTCCTTAATAATGTCTGATAAATAACTAAATGTCCAGGTTAAATTAAATTTAGTTTCTGTATACGTCCATTCCGACAACATAATCGAAAATGTAATGCTGCTGTAGAAAATAGGTAAGGCACGGACCATTTGATTTTCGGGGGGGCTGGTATTTTTTAGAAAAAAATTTTCTGGCCCTGACTTTTGCCAAAAAAAATTCTCTGGCAAGCAGCTGGTTTGAAAAAAATAATCTGGTACGGTCCTGTCCAGTAGAAAAAAGCCCGGCTCAACAAAATTTTCTAGCATTGTGTATATGGGAAAAAATAATGTGGAAAAAACAATTTACAACGGCAGTAGAATACCGAAGGAACAAAGGAGAGAAATTTACAAAAATCGAAGTCCAAAGACACGGCCAAAACGAGAACACAGAAACAATGACGTTAGACACAAAAACAATGACGTTCGACAGATACAAAGCACAGAAACAGAAATTACAACACTCAAAACAAAGGCACTCCAGTGAAACTCAGAGTGACATCAGGAGCTCCGGAAGGGTAAGCGTGTCCCGCTCTGTTGACAACATCCGTCACACTGTGAGTGATTCAATCCGGGAAAATGTCAAAGTCGGTAGTCAAATCCATGAAGACGTGAATCTAGCTGAAATTGACCACTTTCATTTGGGATACTGACACGTCATATCTTTCAATGATGTTATGGTAACGGCCATAAAATTTCTTGAGGGATGAAATAAACATAGGTTGAACAAATGCCTGACTAAGCAGCTTTTGGGGCAGTGTTTTTGCTCTGTTCAAAAAACCACTGTACAAACTACACGCTCGACAGTAACGAATTAACTGTGAAATGTACACTCCGTAGGCTTGAGAGGTAGGTATATTGCTGCTAAGAAAGGAAAAGTTCACAAGTGGGAAATTAAAATCATCACGCTTGTCATATAGCTTAGATTTCAAACGTCCATCTTCGTCAATATACAATAAAAGATCTAGGTACGAAGCTGAAGTAGGTGTTTCAGTTGTTTCTTTAATTTCAAGCTCATCTGGATAGATCTGATGTAATTAGGATTATTAAGAGAAAGTACATCGTCTATGTAGCGGAAGCTGAAATTAAAGGACTGGGTTAAATGTTTTGTTTTCTTTGAATAAGTCCTTGTAAAAACTTGGCCTCGTACGAGTAAAGGAAAGGGTCAGCTAAAAGCGGCGAACAGTTTGTTCCCATAGGAATCCCTATTGTCTGCTGGAAAATACGACCTCCGAATTCAACAAAAATATTGACGATCGAAAATTCTAACACAAAAATATATGTTGTGCAATGGCCATAAATTAATGTAAATAAACAAAGTAAAAATGGTAAGGTAGGCCACAATTTAAAGGTAAAATTAAACAAAAATATACAAACTAAAAAAACAGCTAAAATATCCAAAACGGGTTAAAAGGAAAGTGTGCCCAACGTTTCGGCCAGTACGGCCTTCTTCTAGGGGCAACNGGGACAGAAAAAATGGAAAAGGGCGTAGAGGATACAAGAGAAGACTGCCGACTAACGTGTAACGAAAATCACCTGTAAAAATCATGCTTAATCTTGAACTTAAATGTCCGCTGCGTACCGGACTCGGTAAGCCTAAGTGACTCTGAAAAGAGTCTTCTGTCTAAAGGGCTAAATTTTGTTCCGACCACCCCTTTTGCGGATTCATTCCAAAATTAAACGGACATTCAGCAATTTTTTCGGCGTCTTTTGCTTAAGGCATTCTTTTTTGGCAAAGATCAAGAGTCGGAACAACCAGTTAAAAATTCTATTTCATTTTCCAAATTCCATCCTGCAAAATCAGATTTCACACCTAAAGCATCTTGGTTTCCTGTGTTACAGTGTTACTTTAGGTCGTGTATCAGTCAAATTGACAATCTAAAATCCAAACCCTAAAGAGGTATAACATATCCCTAGAGGAACAGACCGCGCTTCGGTACCTCAAAGCACGCACTGATATTGTTATCAAGTCTGCAGACAAAGGAGGTGCCGTGGTCGCCTGGGACTCTCAGTGATATGTCGCAGAAGGGGACTTTCAACTTTCGGATTCACATTTTTACAAAAGACCTAAATCTAACAACACGCATATAAATTAGTTGTTTCTCAACCAAGGACATCACGTTTTTATATGCTTCCCAAAATACATGAATTGGGAAATCCCGGTAGACCGATAGTCTCAGCCTGTAGTTGTCCTACTGAATACATTTCTCGCTTTCTCCATGATGTGAATATTCCAATTGTGGAGAACCTACCAACATACATCAAGGGCACTACACATGCTCTTACTATTCTTGAGTTTTTCCAGCCAGAAAATGCTGAATTCAGACTATTTACTATTGATGTCACTGCCCTCTACTTTAGCATCCCCAACAATGATGCTATGGTAGCTTTAAGACACTTTTTAGACAGTAGACCTAATCCTTACGCAAAAACAGACATCATCCTTAGGCTTGCTGAGTTAGTCCTGACTCTCAATACCTTTCAATTTGATTGGGATATTTACAGTCAGTCTGGTGGCGTGGCGATGGGAACCAAAATGGGTCCAAGCTTTGCCTGTTTATTTGTTGGATACCTTGAGGAAAAATGTTCTCCGAATATATAGGACCCGTCCAAGAACTTTACAAAAGATACATTGATGATGTCTTTGGGGTGTCCTCAGAGAGTGAAGATGAATTTAAGTCTTTCATTCACTATGTTTCCTCGTACCATATAGCCATCAAATACACTTTTAATATTGCCAAAGATAGTCTCTCTTTTCTCGACATTAAATGTTCCATAAAGGAAGGGCAAATTTCAACCTCAGTGTTTTACAAACCGACAGACGCCCACTGTTACTTAAATTATGGGTCTTGTCATCCGAAGTCATGCAAAGATACAATTCCAAAGTCACAATTCTTACGACTTCGTCGGATTTGTAGCAATGAGCAGGACTTCAAGACTCAATGTAACAGAATGAAATCCTTTTTACCCAAGCAAACTTTTGGATCGAGCTATGATTTCAGTTTCCCGAGTGACCAGATCTGAGGCTATGAAGAAGAGGGTGAGAAATACCGACGACCGTGTCCCGTTGGTTCTGACATACCACCCTCACAACGAAGCCATCGAAAACATTTTGATCCGTAACTTTAAATCCATAGTTCTCAAGGACGAACACATGTCAGCAGTTTTCAAGGATTCGCATCCGATTGCGGCCTTTAGGAAAGGGAAGAGTTTAAAACAGCACCTTGTCACTAGCTCTTTCAAGAGTGCTACTCCTCAAATTCCCTGTGAATTCAAGGGCACTAGAAAATGTAAGCGATCTCGCTGTCTTACTTGTAATTTTACTTGGGAAACAGATGAAGTAGTAGGACCGGCTAACGTTTTCAAACTAAAAAATGGTTTCACCTGTACTACTGAAAACGTAGTGTATGCTGTTGGTTGCAAACTATGCCAAATAATCTATGTGGGCGAGATTGGTCGCAGATTGGGTGATCGCTTTGTCGAACATAAACAGAGCGTAACCAATGGAAAAGATTGCCCCTTAGGTAAACACTTTCTACGACCCAACCACAGCATACGTGACATGCATGCGGGTGAGAAACAACATCAGTTCCTTGAACAAAAAATTATCCATTTTCTAGGGACTGTTCGACCCTTTGGCATGAATGTTAAGAAACAGTCCATTGTATGATTTTATTAATATTATTATTATATATATATATATTTTTGTTGAAATAACACTATTGCACAGTATACAAATGTTTTGTTTTCTTTTTGGATTAAGTTCAAGATTAAGCATGATTTTTACAGTTGATTTTCGTTACACATTAGTCGGCAGTCTTCTCTTGTATCCTCTACGCCCTATTCCATTTTTTCTGTCCCGGTTGCCCCTAGAAGAAGGTCGTACTTGCCGAAACGTTGGGCACACTTTCCTTTTAACCCGTTTTGGATATTTTAGCTGTTTTTTAGTTTGTATATTTTTGTTTAATTTTACCTTTTATTTGTGGCCTACCTTACCATTTTTACTTTGTTTAAAAATTCTAACATTTTGATTACGTCAGTCTCAGTGTACTTCCTGTTAGAATCAGTGTGGTTGAAATGCGAACACAGAAAAACAATTATTTGAGAGAGCTACAAGTCTCAGAAAAAACACACAGCATTGAAAATTTAGGGACACACAGACAGGACTCCCAGAAATCGGAAGTGACATCAGGTGCATGTACCTCTCTGTCGACAGCATCCGTCACACTATCAATAAACAATCCAGGATAAACTCAAATTGGTATTGCGAAAGCCGTTAATCTAGCTGTATTGGAACAACGACACTCGTTATCTCTCAGAGATGTTACAAAGGAAGCAAAATACATTGACAATAGAATATTGACTTGAAATTATAAGCATATCATACAAAGCAACAAAGGTTATCAGGAGAAATGAACCAGAAGGGAAAGTTCTGATGGAAAATTCGAGGTGTTTATGGATCCGATAAACACTGTGTAGTGTTCTCCTTTTGATATTATGAATCGTGAATATTTGAGAACTTGCAATTTGAAATTAAATTATGCACACCTAATGATTTATTGAATCACCTAACATAGATAATGTTTCAGATCATAAGATGCAATACTAGTTTCCGAACAGAGATATCAAAAAGGTCAAATATTGCATCTAATATCGTGTTTTAATAATACATGAAAACATTTAACATTAAGAGAGCTTAACAAGAGTGGACCCTAATAGATGTCTCGCCCGTCCCTGCTTGGTCGCTAAAACAGTCATGTAATAGTCAAGAGCAACCTACAAGCCAAATATTATTACGTACCACTTAGAGTAATTGAGAAAATATTCTAATCAGAAACACTTAACTATGTTCACTCGACCATAAAATTGAGGTCAAGGTCAAAAAACATCAGACAGACTGACATGTACTAGCAAAAATCAAGCTATATACCAAATATCATTGACCTATAGCTTGTAGTTATTGAGAAAAAGGCTTAAGCAAAAAAACTTAACCTGGGCACTGGACCGTGAAATTGAGGTCAAGGTCAAAAGCCATATGGCAGACTGACACGTACTAACCAAGACCAAGCTATATACCAAAGATCGTTGACCTATAGCTTGTAGTTAATGAGAAACAGACTTAAGCGAAAAAACTTAACCTGGTCACTGGACCATGAAATAAAGGTCAAGGTCAAAAGCCATATAGCAGACTGACATGTACTAACCAAGACCAAGCTATATACCAAATATCATTGACCTATAGCTTGTAGTTATTGAGAAACAAACTTAAGCAAAAAAACTTAACCAGGGCACTGGACCGTGAAATTGAGGTCAAGGTCAAAAGCCATATGGCAGACTGACATGTACTAACCAAGAGCAAGTTACATACCCAATATCAATGACCTTTAGCTTGTAGTTATTGAGAAACAGACTTAAGCAAAAAAACTTAACCTGATCTCTGGACCGCAAAATATAGGTCAAGGTCACATGATTTTGTGTCTGCTAGATAGGGATCGTTGTAAGCTACCTATGGACCAAATATAAGGATCCTACATCAAAGGGTTCTATGAAATAACTTGAGTTTACGCCGCCGCCGTCATACTTTGCACGCCTTTGTCTCGCTTTCCGCGACTTTCGCCGCGGGTGAGACAAAAATTGAATATTTATGAGAAGATCTAAGTTTCGCATCTTTTTACAAAATGCTTTTGATGCAATATTTATGTATTAATTATCTCAAATTTTACCCAATTTGAATGTTGACTAATTTCTCTATATACTTTAATACTTTTTTATCAAAGAGAAAGCAATTATTATGGTTAATTCAAACTCTAAATAATATTCCATATAGATAATTTATGCATGTCTACACAAAGATATTATAAGAATATATTGAAATTTTGTAAGTGGCTACGTTATATAAAAATAAGTAGAACCTTATAAACTTCAATTGAAATAGAGCGATAAGTACAAACTTATGAAAGAGAAACAGTATAAAATTTGTAAACTTTGTTAAAAACTGAGGAGTATCTCCCTCATTCAAAGCTTTGCCCTTTGCTGATTTTGGCTTTACATTTAGATCATATTGGTTATTTGTCCTTTGTAAGTTTTCTCAACAAGTTTGAGTTAGTGGTCTTTCAAATGTTAAGATTAAATTGCACTGAATGGAATGGCTATAAGCAGAAATTTAATTTACAGTAGGTTCGTTATTAAGTTACTTATACAATAGATAAATGACAGCCTTCTGTGATTCATATTTTGACTGTATGACGTCAACACTCCTCCGTATTTTGCGGATTATTCATAATTCAAAATTCTGCAACAAGGTTTTGACGTTTTGTATAGATTATGTTCATTGTATGTATTGTATAAGCCATGTATATTGTATTCTTTTCCTTTATTTGTGCTTTCATTTTCGCAGGTGTTCAAATTCTGATTAATGTAGTATAATTACAAGATACATGCAGTTGCTTCATATATCAAAATGCATTATAAAATGCATTATTAAACAACTCAAAGTAATAGAATAAATTAATATTTTTTATAAATAGCAACCAAACAAACAATGCTTCGAATATTTTGTCATATCGTCTCCTTTTTTGTGCATCTATGTGGCAATTTGTTTAATTTCTCATTGTTTGGTTTCATTCTTCTGCCATTTTTACGTAAAGAGTTTAAATTACGTCCAAATTCAATGGACTTTTTATCAGTTTATTTCATATTTATGTTCTTCCAAATGTTTTGATTTTATCTGCACTGAGGAAACATAAGTTGTCGAAATGTGCATATACAGAAATAAAATTCACAGTGACTTCGGTGTTTTTAATCAACATTTCCATAAAAACTAGGATACAAATGCTTTACGAGTCACGTCATATTTAGATATAAATGTTGATATTTTCTGTAAAACTCTTCAAATTTTAGAATTTATGTAATCTGTAACCATGTTGTAAAATACGAAAAGAAAGGAAATGGGGTAGATGTTAAGGAGACAACATCCCGTCTCAAAGTTAAAACTACCCAAAACAAAGCATCTAGGGGTCACCGTACGGTCTTCAACACAGTGAGGAAGCTCTAACCATAAAGCAATCCATAAATTGCCCCAAAAAAGTAAGAAAGTCTATAAATCAATGGAAACAAACCACATCCAATAACCCAAATATCAAGGAACTAAAATTTTATAAGAAGACAAGGACACGCCAATTACCAACATATTCCTGACCTGGGACATGCGCAAAAAAAAGCGGCGGGGTTAAACTCGTTTTGTTGTTTTGTTGGATCCAACACCCCCCCCTCTTTATGTGTGGTGAATGGCTAAAAATAAATACATAAAAAAGACTCACAGTAAAAATCCAAGTAGAAAAAAGTCAAACTTATCAAGACATGTACCTTTATAATGAAGTACATAAAACATGAGGACAGTACACATAGGTACTAGCTAAGGACATAATTTCCGTTGACTATGATATCAAGCCTTCTTACATATGAAACTTCAACTGAAATACTTCTGAATAGATTTCGTATATCAGCATTATCAGTTATGAAAAAAGAACATGATCTTGTGCAATGCCAAATAGTGCCAGGATGAAAAACTGTTTTAATCTATTTACGGTGTAAAGCATTTACAAGCTGATCAATATCTTTGCAAGCAAAAACCAGAAGTAAAGATTTAACAACAATGCTGTATTTTTATCCTTTACGACTAAGTTTGTTAATCGGAAGGACAATTTTTGAATTTATGCGCTTTGTAAATGATATTTCCATAGAATCTGGGTGTGAAATAGCCCTGCATGCAGAACCAAATTTGCTTAATACGTCAACGTATCTTTAATAAAATTTAGAGAAAGTTTTTTTCAATTTATGATATCTCAACCCTTGATGCAAGTTCTTCAGTTCGACAAAGATTTTGCTGGTTTAAGTGTGAAACATCACTACACACTCGTGCACATCGAAAAATTTGTAACATGTAGACCCCGTAAGAGGGGACTAACGGAACATCGCCGTCGAGATGGGGAAAATTAACTATAGGAATAGGCAAAAGTCAGGATTATTTAAAGCCAAAACATCGTCCAAATGAATTGTGACTCGTAGCAATAAAGAAATAAATCTGCTATGAGAGGTGCACAGTTGGTACGCATAGGAATACCCATTTTTCGTCGAAAGATTGTATCACCGAAACGAATAAAAATATTATCAGGAAGAAAATGTAATGCTGTAATCATATCCTGACAAGTCCAGTTGATTGTATTCGTCATGTTTGTCGTCACTGAAAAATGATTTAAAAGTATTGCAACAAATGTAAGTACATCCTGATTTTTTAAAGGACCATTTGATCAAATATTAAAATTTCTCTTTGATAAGCGTATGCAGTAATGTAGTGTAAAGGTTAGAAAATTCATAGCTATCAACGGAGGTATATGTTTCATTTACAGATCGAAGTCTTTCCAAAACTTCTACCGAATTTTTAACCAGAAAAGGGAAATATTTACAATCATTGCTTGCTTTACTTAGTTTCAGTTCTTGTGGATGAATGATGTCGACATAATAAAAAAAACTGGGGATTGTCAATAGTAGAGTCCATTTGATAAATTGTTCAAATTTGAATTTGATTAATTAATGCGGATAGTATGATAATGCTTTCATATAAAAAATTCTCTCGTGCACTAGTACACCATAACTGAAATGCAGCATAAATCTCTCACACGGGGAATCTCTAAATAGACTCCACACTGCAAGAGAGACTAACGCAAGATAAAATAAGCAATGACGGGATATGGGGTAAATGAAAATGAGACAAAATCTCTAAAAACATGGTAAAACAAAGCAATTAAACAACGCTCTTATTGTTTTTCTTCATCGTGATGTCACCATAAGGCCTTCATCAATAAGCTTTGCTCATACATCACAGTACATCTTAAAAGAAAAATATGAAAATAAAACAAAGAATGTGTATGGTATAATCTCGCAAAGTTCGATTTGGCTCGTAATGGACCTTTTCTTTTTTCAAAAGCACAAAATTATTATCACCATATCTAAGTTTATAATAAAGAAGAAGGGATATTGAGTTAATGCACATTAAGCAAAATTTCTACTAAATGGATGGAATGACCATGCAAAGAAACAAAGCTTTGAAATGTTAAGAATGTTTGTTTCGGTCAAATTTTATTACGTCCCTCCATTTTGCACTAAAACTAAGAAAATGAACTATACCAAACAGACTGTATTTACCAAGTGTTTTGGTGATATTTTCTTCTGTTTTCATACGTTTCAACTTGAAAGGAGTAATTTTATGGTCTTTTTGTGCATTCATACAAGGAAATGCTAAATTGAAAGTACTTATAATTATCTGTACTTTAAATTCTTTTTTATGTTAAACTACTTGCAATGTTATCGTTACATATTGATAAAATGAAAGAAAAACTAAAATATGAAATTTATTTCTGCACATTTCATGATTTAGTGATATAATTTGACGAGTAATATGTTTCAGTTGGAAAATCTATAGAACACATATGCTATAAAGAACAAAAATGGAATCTTAATGTTATGTTTTCATTTAATTTTAACATTTTCCTTTTTTGCAATCTTTTATAAACAAAAACTTTTATATTTATTACTAAATTAAAATTTTCAAAGTTTATATTTCGGAACATGCCTTTTTGTATATCGGAGGACTTGCATATGATTATAATATTGCGTATATACCTTTCCGGGTTACATGTTTTGTTTGCGTAATTGCAAAAAGATGAAAGGGAAATGATTATAAGTAAAAATAAGCAGTAATATCCTTTTTAAGAATGGAAATGTTTAGAACAACTAATGCCAAAATATTGTCACGGGTATATTTACCATACATTTCAATATTATGTTTCTTTTTCAATTCCGTAAAATATTTTTAACATGCTTTAGTAAACCAGTAAACTTCAGTTGTCTAATATTTGAGCTTATGTCTTTAAATATTTTTTGTCCCTATTATCAAAATCAGAGGGGGCGTTTTAGATTAGAGCTTTTATATATATATACGGATGGAAACGAATGTCAAGTAGCAATAGGATGCTTGTCCCGTTGAGTAAATTGATTCCGACATACAAAATTATCAATTAGTTTTATTTAGGCAGCCATGTGACAAATATTTACAAGATTTTAAGAACAATCAATTTTGTGATATTGTCGACCTCGTAGGTATCAGTTTAAAAAAATTATAATATTATTTTTTCTAGTGTCAACCTATCTGAAAATGAACTCCTTAAAACGAAGATATTTCGTAGTTACTGAAAGCATTTTTATGACTTGTGTAAAAATAAAGAGTTTAAACAATATATGACGAAATTAAATAAAATGCAGTTTGGTAATGATATTAAATGAGCATCATAACATGACCCATTCTAAACAAAACTTAAGCCTACCAGAAATACTGTATAATCAAACAAAAACAAAGGTTTTGAGGTTTTAGCACAAAGACATAAGCTTTTACAAAACGGACGATCTTTCAAGAAACAGAAAGAAGAACTCACAAATAAAAACACCAATTAAAAGACAAGAAGCATCAACAAATGAGACAAAGATACCTGTAAGAACCAGCCAACATGATAGAGTTGGACAAACGCTGTAGCATCTCCAATGATGAGTCAACCACTGAGGAAATAAATTTGTATTTACTTCAATTGTCTAATATTCGAGCTGATGTCTTTAAATATTTTTGCACCTATTATCAAAATCAGTGGGGGCGTTTTAGATTAGAGCTATTATATATATACGAATGGAAACGAATATCAAGTAGCACCGTTGTGTAAATTGATTCCGACGTACAAAATTATTAATAAGTTTTATTTAGGCAGCCATGTGACAAATATTTACAAGATTTTAAGAACAATCAATTCTGTGATATTGTCGACCTCTTAGGTATCAGTTTTAATAAAAAATTATAATATTATGGCCTTAGTGTTTACCTATCTGAAAATGAACTCCTAAAAAAGCGAAGCTATTTTGTAGTTGCTGAAAGCATTTTTATGACTTGTGTAAAAATAACGAGATAAGTGTCTTTTAGGTGTAAATTAAATTTGTAGTTAAGGGTGTAGTAAGGTGAAATGAAATAAATCTACGATTTTAAATTAATACCATAAATTGAAAGAGCATTGATCACGGAATAAAATCGGCTAAAAATATTGACAGGTCATGGACCTTATTTTCAAGATATTTCACATTTAAAAAATGGAGGGAAAAGCTCTCTTGGACTTTTACCCTAGTATAACATGGAAACAATACTGATTTCATTCACATGGAAGGAAAATCTACAATCTAGTGACATTTTGCCAACTGACCTTAAATGACTTGCTGAAGACTTTGATGACTAGATAATTCGGTGTAATGGGGCAAAATATATTGCATAGTAATAATGGGTAAAATCCGAGAAATCCAAATGACATTTAGGAATTTCAAAACCTCACCTTACTACATCCTTTATATGAATATAAAATATCTGTCTTTTTTTATTTTATTCATATGTCTTATATAGAAAATTGCAAGAAGATTAAATTAATCATTAGTTTTCTGGTTATCTGGTACACTTGAAGGCAACAACTGAGTTAAAAGTAAAGGGAAACTTTTTTCAAACTTGAATATATGAAATTTTCTCAATTTGGACATAGCTTAAGACAATGTAGCCATTTCCGGCATTCATTTTGATTTTCAAAATTTAATCCATTATTGTCCCCCGCCGCACCGCGACGTTGGGACCTAGTAATGGTCTGCGTCCGTGTGTTCGTCTGTCCGTCCGTCTGTCACACTTTTTTGGAAACCGCTGGTCGGAATTCATTCAAATTTTACATGATTGTTAGTCACCATATGTACTAGATCATATCGCATTGCCATTTTGATTCGTCAAATTTTGTGGGACTTATAGGACTTTGATAATTTCCACATTGTTATACAATGGCAAATCTTGTGGACGCAATTCCTCAGAAACCACTAGTCTGGATTCATTCTTATTTACAGGATTGTTAGTCGCCATTGGTACTAGATCATATCGGATCGCCGTTTTGATTCGTCTAATATTGTAAGAGTTTTTGGACTTTATCTATGTTATACAATGACAGATCTTTTGGCTCAACTCATCAGAAACCACTCCTGAGATTTCCTTCAAAATTTCCGGGATTGTTAGTCATCATATATACCAGATAATTGCGATTTATTTGAGCAATATCGGACTGAAAAATTTTGGATAATAAACATTTAACTTGTTTGAAATTAAAGCAGGATATTAAACATGAAATCTCATGTTTGGTATTTTTTAATAACAAATAATAACAACAAGTTTTATTGTTCAAATAGACATGCTCCTTTTCTTACTAAAACATGTACTATATGTCAAATTAGCTTAAATATGTACATTAAAACACTTTTTGAGGCGTCTTTAAATAAAAAATGAGATGTAATGACAAGTCATGATTTTAAAAAGGGAGATAATAAAACCAAGGAATGTAATCAACTTTTTCATTATTGCTTTTGCCAAGTTGTCTAAGCTTCGAGGAATGATAGACTTAAAAAAAATAGAATTAATTATCTAATTGTGATAAATTTCCGGAAACTCTCAAAGACTTATTATTTTTTAAGGAATCTACTTAGCAACACTGCATACAGTGATAGCTGCTTTCTTTTCAAACATGTTTTGATTTCAGCAATATGTATTTTTTTAATGGTTGTCTGAAATTGGTTGTAATGGAGTGTAACTTACGGTTACCACGGTAACCAGACAGGAATTTAAGAACAAAGTATTCTGAAAGATATTTTTTACTATATTAACTTGATTATAAAGCTTCCCAAATTTTGTTTGTAAGGGGGACTTGGAATGTATGTATTACTTAAATCATAAGGAGAACCCTGCCTAAATGATTTTGGAATGGTGGTCTGAAATGGGTTGTAATGGATACTTGAGCTTTAGTTTACCATGGAAACCTAACAAAAATCTGAAATTTTAGAACAAGTATTCTGGTTCATATTTTTTTTACGATTTTAGCTATATGTATTAAGTACATTATAAGGGAAATTCCTGCCAAAAATATTTTCAATGGTAGTCTGATATGGGTTTTTAAGTTTCTTGTGCGGCCGGGGACAAATGGCTACGCGTAGTAATCTTGTTTCTTTTAACTACTTTATAATTTATAAATCTATAAACTACAACAACATATTTGAAATGACATGTTCAGTACAAATGGCGCGAAATACATTTGAAAACGTATGTGATAGGCACTTCCAATCACAAAGCGTCCAAGGCAAACATGGATAAATATATAAAGTTACCGTGAAGAGAAACTAAAACAAAAACTACAAGCATATACCAAAATATCTTTACCGAATTCCCTCACTTCTAAAGATGAAGGAGTCAAGATGAAAGTAAATTTCACATTTTTGCATTTAAACTGAGGTATTGATGCAAAATTGTATTCTTATTTTGAAATGCTATAAAATGTCTTTTCTTTCATTTTAAACCTATGAAGTATACTGTTTATGTAGTATAAAGAAGACAGAGAATTAAATTCATAGAGAAATACTATTTCTTAGGAATTATCTTCATAGACGAAAATTGTGTTCTCGTATCAAGTAATCATGGTACCGAGATGAGAAAGTTATAGCGAGACAATCGATTAGTTCGCAAGGGATATAATGAATGCTGTATATATGCTCTTTTGTGATACCACAAATCATAATATGTAAGAATTTAATAATGCACATTAAATCATTTATTTGTATTACCTAACGTAATTTAGGTTTCAGTTGAAAAGATTCAACACTACCATTTTCAAACAAAGATATTAAAAGGTCGAATGTTACAACTAATGTTGTGTTTTATTGATGCAGGAAAATTTTATGGATGTAGGAAAACATTCCATATCTAATAGAGCTGAATAATGAATATTTATGTGAAAATTAAAATCTTGCATCTGTTTTTACAAAATGCTTATTATGTAGTATTTATGTATCAATTTGTCAAATTATATGTAATTAAAATGTAGACTTATATTTCAAGTGACTTCCTTTAAAGAGCTCGGTTGCTTATACATAAGCTACTTAAGCAAGGGTATGTTACCCAGAACTTGAAGTCATCACTACAGAAGTTTTACGGTCGCCATCACGGTCTTGTGAACAGCTATGGAATATATGTTTCCTATATAACAACAAATCTTTCTCTTGTTTACCTCTACTGTACTTTACGTTACTACCGGAGTTGAAATGTTAAACACGGTAGATGTCTTATAAGAAGCAGGAGATGCTTACTTTATCGGTGCACCTGATCTCACCCATGGTTTTTGGGGTCCGTGTTGATCGATTTTTTATCTGTGTGTGTGTCTAAGTCTTTCATTTATTTTTCTTACTTATGATGTTTTTGTTTCCTTGTTTTTCCGATGTTGTCATTGTCTTTGTATTGTTCGGTTAAGAGTGATGGTTTGGTTCTCACTTACTTCTCCATATATTTCATTTATATTCCAATATTTTTTTTTTCAAAGAGAGTGCAGTAAGGCAGTTATTGTGGTCAATTCAACTCCTAAATTCTTTAACACTGTACTAGATGTTCTGATTTAAGAGAGGATATAATTTTCTCTATCAATATACCTGTTGTAATCGACACTAGACTATTAGTGCATGGTTCTCAGGTATTTAGCGATGAACAGAACAAGCACATATTGACTATGGTTCAAAAACTTACAGCAAAAAGCAAACGATACAACACCTGACATGTACTATACATACACATTTTTCATTTCAATTATAATATGTAACCTAAGGGTGTCTATTGTTTTAATTTAAAAAAAGAACATGATTTGTATTTTCATTTTCAAATTTCTCGTTATCACTTAGCATTATTATATTTGAACATAAAATTGTGATACTTCCAGGAGATGGTCTCGAAAAGCTTTTTGAGTTTGTTAACTCATTCTGTCATTTCCATTATGTATTGTGATATTATTATTATATTATTTTATACACATGCTTAAAATTGATGAATAAAAATGTCTAAACCAAATTTTTAATAAAATGCTATTTTGTTAATTTATGTATATCCAAGCAATCAAAATGAAAAAAGAAAATTCATAACCCAAACCCAATTCATAACATGTATCATGGATCACATTGATTTTTGTCTAAGGGTTAGAAAATGACATTAACCAATCCGCTACCAAACAGACCTTTCAAATCACTTTATGCCTTACTGATAGTGTGACGGGTGTCGCTAGCGGGGCAGGACATGCTTACCCTTCCGGAGCACCTGATGTCACTCCCGGTTTTCATGGGAGTTCACACTATGAGTGCCTTAGTTCTTAATGTTATCTTTTTATTTCCGTGCATTGTAGCTGTCTCACGTCCTTGTTTTGTCTTTGTTTTTATCTGTTACCGTTTCTGCCATGTCTTTGGACTTCGAGTTTTGTAGTCATCGCTTCCCTTGTTCCTTCGGTATTCTACTGCCGTTGTTCCAAAGAAGAAAGTGCCAGAGAAATATAAAATAAATAAAACAAGTTGTAGCGCTATTGACTTTTTCTTAGCAGGCGTATCTATAAAAATCACTGCATTTTTCCGTTTTGCTCTCCGTACACANTATTACTACGTAGGTCTATTAAATAAAAAAAATGAAAGGAATGGAGTTAGAATCCAAGAAAAATGTTCTATCGATAAAGGTTTAGCCAAGTAACATGAATACGCATTTATTTTTGTCCTTCGTCATAAAAGGGATAACAGGAAATATCAATCGCTGAATATTACAATTCCATGCTACAATCTGCCAATGTTTGATGTTATCCGCTGTTTTACATGCAAACCCCATACATTACCAGGGAATGTTTAGTTGAAATAGGGAGAAATGGGTCGCTTTTTATATAAATTCATTCTTTCCCATATTGCTTAAGGGCATTGCTATAGATTTAAATCATCATTTTGATTGACTTAAATATACGTACAATGCAACAGGTAACGGAGACGCAAAAAAGTTACATATGACTTTCACATCAAAATTTGACTTTACAATTATTTGACTTATAGTCCTCCTAATATAATGATAGAAAAAAGAAGGGAAACGGGGAATGTGTCAAATGACCCAAGAGGGAGTAATAACAACTCAAAGCCACCATAAGATCTTCAATGAATGAAAGGTGAGAAAACCCCACACCCAACGGCAGGTCGGAGTCGGCCCCCGAATAAAGAGTAATCAAGTTCAGCGAAATAAACATCATCATAGACTTCTATAGACATAAAGTAGACTAACTAGAAAAAAAGACAAGACACACAAAGGCTTAAAAAATTTCCTGACTTCCTTCCGAAATGGCCATACAGCTCATCAAAATTATTGCAGTTTTAGTTAACATATGTGTCATGGTCTCATGTTCATTTACTCCATATCCTTTCGTGAAATATTTAATACAGGAGTTTGTCTTTTATTGCAGTGTGGAGTTGGTAAAACAATTCCCCGTGTTAGAGATATATGCTCTTTATTTTTCTTAGATATGGTGTACTTGTACATGAAATAGTATCTCATGTGTACACTTTGTTCAATAACTATTATCTAAATTTATGTAAATTCTAAAACCGAAGGATTAACTCCCACCATCGTAGTTTTGTCCTTAGCTATAATTGATATTACTGATTATTCGGATTTTGTTTGGTTTTATGCATTTTAACTTTTTTTTTGAAATTATGGATTTGCTTTGTTTGGGTTCGTTCTAGTGCTGCTGATGAGGAATAAATTTCCGAAATGGCCATACAGCTCATCAAAATTATTGCAGTTGGAGTTAACATATGTGTTATGGTCTCATGTTCATTTACTCCATATCCTTTCGTGAAATATTTAGGACAGGCGCAAACCTGCTGCGGCGGGGTAAAACTAGTTTTATTGGGCCCAAACCTTCCCCTATAGAGAATGTGATAAATATAAAAACAATCGTAACAACAGTAAAATTCAGTTGGCAACAGGACTGAGTCAATTGTGAAAAATGAAACTGAAAGAACTAAATATATGGACATAAACATGAAATCACAAGAGACTACTAGCAGTTAACTGACATGCCAGCTCCAGACCCATTACCAACTGACAAAGTAAGTTATGTACCCTCAGCATGCAGCTTCCACCAAGATCCCTTCCTGTGAGGAGTTTAGCATAATGATTTCATGCATATACCGGAATACATAACCCGTGTCCATGCAATACAGATTTTAGAAATTTAGAATGTGTTTAGTTAATATGCAAAGACCCTATCAAAAATCAATGTTAATACAAAAGAAGGCCATACGTAAAGACTTGACGACAATATCGAAATTATAGCCCTTATGAATTAGACGATTTAAAGGTTTTATAAGCTTGTTAATCGAGTTTAAGTATTTTTATCCCTTATGTAAAACATTACCGTAAAATAAGGGATGTGAAATACCAGCCTTGATTAAATGTTTACAGGTTGCATTATATTTATGAACTAAGTCTTTATATCGATTATAAAATTTAGTAAAGGTTTTAACTAGTTTATGATAACGAAAACCCTGATGTAATAGTTTTTCAATTATGAAAAAAATCCCAAACGTTATTACATACTCGAGCAAATCGAACAAGTTGAGATATGTAAACACAGTTTGATTTGCTCCGAAAAACATACTATGTCGAAATGGCCATATCCAAAAATAAATTTACAGAACTTTTGTCATTTAATACCAAGGTTTTCAAAGTTAATAATCTTATTACTTTTATATAATATTTCTTTTTATTATTCCGCACTTTCGAAAAAAGTTCGGGGATATTGTTATACCCTCCGTCTGTCTGTCCGGACGTCCGTCACACTTTTCTTGTGCCTCAAACTCCTCCAACATTTTTGGATTTAGGGATTTGATTTTGTTGTAGAATCGTTGCATATAGTATGTAAATGCGCAATAAGCTTTCGGATTTTTGATATTGCTCTTGATGCAAACAATAGGCCCAAGATGTCAATTTTTACACATGTGGCATGTAACACAAACTCCTCCTACATTTATGGATATATGGATTTCATTTTGTTGTAGAATTGGTGCATATAGTCTGTAGATGCGCAATAAGCTTTCGGATTTTTTATTTCATCTTAGTGCAAACAAGTTGCCCCAAGATGTTGATTTTGACAAAGGCCGAGAGTTAAGGATTTTGACACATGTGGCATGTGACACAAATTCCTCCTACATTTTTTTTATTTAGGAATAAAATCTTTATGCAGAATTGTTGCATATAGTCTGTAGATTTGCCAAATAAGCTTTCGGAATTATGATTCCGGTTCCAACTTTGGTAAATTTCCTGAAAATGCTGATGACTCATATTTTCTTAAATTTAAGCATATAATTGAGTATGTTGGCAATTGTTTGATAGACAATGAGATTTTATATAATTAGAATTCTAAAATGTGATTCCAAGGTCGGTAAATTCCTGAAAGACTCAAAGACCACTATTGTTTTTAATTCTACCTAGCTACCATACTGAAATAATTTGCTTAGTTCAAGACAAAGATTTTAACTAAATGGATTTCAAAAATATGTGATTCCGATTTTGGTAAATTACTAGAAAGTCTCAAAGACCAGTTATTTTTTACGAATTCTACCTAGCAACCATATTTAAATAGCTTCCTTCATGTAGGAAAAACACTTTTATCAATTAGATTTCAAAATTATTAGGTAGGTGTGATGAGGGCTGTTTTTGGCCCCATCTTCAAATACCTGAATATCTCTAGTATGAGTAGCCTTCATATCGAAACTTTCAAAACAGGCAGATTTTGCTGTTTGCTCAAGTCCTTGGTTGCCTAGCAACCATTTAAAAAATACAGTAAAACCATATATGGTTAGTGAAAACCAATCATAAGCATGTCCAAAATAAAATAATTTGGCTTTTAAATAATACAGAAAAGGTTCTAAATGAATATTCTTCCAAAATTTGTTAAAATAAATGCTTAGTTACAAGTCTTGTATGAACTACGTTGCCTAGCAACAGGAAAAAACGAGATTTTTTTCACCATTTGATGAATATACACACTTTTGAAGAGTGAGAAAATGTATCCATGACATATTGTATAGACGTGGAAAATAAAAAGAGTCTGAGAAAACTACCTACTAGAAAACTTAATGGATATCGGATCGTCTATACAGGACAATACAGTACAAACAAAACAATTCATATAAGTCTAAAAGATTGTGCGACGATATCTATAAAATATATAAAAATTGTAAAAATAAAATGACAACATTTTCAGTCAACAAATGACAATTATTGAACTTGTATAATCTGTTGAAAGATTCACCCTGGCAACAATATTCATATAAGCCTTGTTACTTAGAGTAAATCCATTGTTTTTTCCACATTAAAACAAATATATCATTGTCATTACCAAGACAGTCATTGTATGAGATTATCTGCATAGTAACCATGGGAATTTTGTTCCGTGTGAGATAGAAAGTAAACACTGGTAGATAATACATGTTGCAGTTTAGTCATAAATTGATATGAAAAAAAAATCTTGCAATTCTTTAAAAGGGATCCTTAGCAACGATGTCTATCTGCTGTAAGATTTTTAATCAAAAGTCTGTTCTGAAACCACAATGAAAACTGGAACCAAACAATGGTCTGCATCAAATCCAAGATGGCCGCCAGTAGGGAACATAGCATGTTTCATCGGATTTTTGCAAATAATAGTAGTCTATGGAAATCCGTGTTAAACAAACATCCATGCATGTATCATTGGGAAACATTCATTATTTATTTATTAGGGAGATATATGTGAATCAATCAGTTCATATTGATATTGGTACTACCAATGCAATCTATATATAAATGAATAACACATTTGGCAATACAATGTATGTACAATAAATCCAAAGCGGTTGTTTTACTTCAATTTTCCAGTCCCGGCACCTGAATCGATTTTCAGGGGCTCTGGCTACAGAGCTGCCGAGTGGTACCCAGGTGGTGGATAGGGGAATGCCCAGTCTATGCGGGTTAGTCAGGTCAAAATACGGAAAGCCTGATATCATACCATTGCAGCCAAACCGTGTGGAGAATCGCCACGCTGCATGCAGTATAAAGACGCTTTCTATTTTTCTCTAAAGAGACCAGACGCTGTCATATAGAAGGCTAAGTTTCCTGCCCCTACCCATTTCTTTCCTTTTTCAATGGCAATCAAAAGTAGTTGCCCTCATTCCTGTATTTCTTTCTTCTTTTTACTTTCAATTCTTTTTAATTGATTAAATTGTTCTCGTCCTTATATCACTGAAATATTGCTCATTGGACGTTAAACTCTAACTAATAAATCAATCTTATATCTTTAACGCTGTTCATTGAGTACTAAGTTGTTCAGGTTTACGTGACTGTGCTTTAGCAGAGACATATCTATATGTCTCTGGCTTTCGTTACTTTTGATTATTATTGATATATTACACTTGTATTTTAGTATATCTTGTCTTTGGTTTTCGTGAGGTATGGTAAACTAGTTTTTCCATAATGCTTAGTTGCTCTTGATTCTCATTAATAAACTATCTGTTATTTCTTGAGTTATTCATGCTTTGCCGAAACGTAAGTTCTCTTTGCAATTGCTAGAGGATATTATATGGGAGGCTAAATACGTAATGCTAAACACCAACAAACAGGATAATCAATTCAATTTTACCAACCCATTTTTAAAAATGCATTCCGATGGATAGTTTCTGGAACAAATTTCGTTATTTAAAATGCAGAATGAGTTGACGATCATTTTAAAACAACATACGATGTTTGTAAAATACAAATGCACATATTCGCCTTTATGTTGAATGTCGTGACAAGTTAGTAACAACCCACTCAGTCTAATAGGACCGCGGCCACTCGCTCACCAGGGCAGGGAAATATACCATATTTGCCATGTTGTACAACTCGGGAGACTGCTGTAAAATGTGTTTAAAATATATGAAATTATTTCGACTAGCACACGTTACTTAAGTAACTCGGCAGTAATGATCATTGTGAAATGAGAAGGAAACAATGGCTGTTTCTTTAGACTATGGATAATGTTCAAATGCATTGTTAAATGCTGAATAATTATTCTTTTAAATACAAAAAATAAATAAATAGAAAAAATAAATAACAAAATAAAGAAAAAAAAATACGATTTACATCATCTCCGAATCATTTTCAGTTTGTTGCGCCATTTATTGACAGTCTTTGAATACCAAGGAAAAATGGACTCTATAGCTGCATGATTCTTTATTCTATTCTTTATGTTTATTATGTCCTGTTTGTTTGTTTGTTTATTATTTAGTTCACAATTATGTTGCAATACATTCTAACAAAATATAACTGCTTTATAAAAATATTGTGTTTAGATATTTTTCATAAGCAAAAGACATCAAATGGAACAATTGCTGAAAAGGACTCTACATTGTTCATAAAAGTATGTTCTTTGTAAATATTTTTGAAAGTCACACTAGTAACGCTCGAATGAATCTTGCTGAGGTGAAAGAGTGAAGCAATTTTGACTAGTTTTGCTCAGCTACAAACAAAAATTGGGTTGCTTGTTGGGTATATGAATGCAATGAAACAATATGCAATATTTTGAAAAATAGATATTCTTACTTAATGCTAGGTTTACACCGCCGATCAGACCAACTCGATCAACTCGACAATGCTGTTTTATCCCGATCAACGTCATAAAATTCATTGATCAAGCTAGCTCACAACGTCCACTCGACCTTTATCCGATTTAACACGACTAACACTCGACCACTCTCGATCTCTTTACGATTCACGTATGACTTATGCTCCACCCACATTTGACCAACCAGACTTTGTCAGATTGAGCCAGATTATAGCCCGATTTGTGTTTGCTTAACTAGACCCGGTCGGGAGAAGATCGAGAAATAGTCGAGTGTGCTCGAGTTTGTCCTGTTAGTACGTTTGTATGTACGGGGGTAAAATGTAAAAACAGAGAACAGTTCAGCATGGCGGAAGAGCAGCAAAATTTGTGGCCCATGTGGCTGATGCTTCAAAGAAAAGATGATAACTGTGATAGATATAGAGTTGTCTGTTAATAGTCCGTTATATGAATGTTCAAAAATTATTGATGCGTTCTGTTATCATCGTCTTTTTCCGAGAATCGACAAACCCGATGAACATGTTAAACAATTTTTGAAAATTAGATATATTAATAAAGGGATTGATTTGATTGATATTGGAAGCATTTTCCGGGACCCTGATATTCAAAAACTTATACCCGCATATTTTGACTACCAGGATATGCCTATCATTTCTTTTTCTTACAAACAACCTACTAGAAGTATTTTTTTTCAATTACTCTTCGATCACCTGTGATGCTGATTTTGAGAAGAACTACCCCAGCAGCTGAGATTGTTCTATGTCACCATACCGCTATGACCCTTGCGGACATATTTTAACGGGGAACTTAAACATCATTGAAGATAAAGAAGTTCAACAGTTCTTTAGAAAAGGG
>MJUU01065284.1:286-19580 GCA_002080025.1 Modiolus philippinarum | reverse complement strand
TATCGATGCCCGCAATACTTCAACTTGCTGTAATTTAACCTAAAATATATAAGAAAAGGCAGATTTTCTTCATTCGATATTATATCGATGCCCGCAATACTTCAACTTGCTGTGATTTAACCTGAAATATATAAGAAAAGGCAGATTTTCTTCAGTTGATATGATATCGATGCCCGAAATACTTCAACTTGCTGTAATTTAACCTAAAATATATAAGAAAAGGCAGATTTTCTTCATTCTATATTATATCGATGCCCGCAAAACTTCAACTTGCTGTAATTTAATCTAAAAATATAAGAAAAAGCAGATTTTCTTCACTCGATAATATAGCGATGCCCGCAATACTTCAACTTGCTGTAATTTAACCTAAAATATATAAGAAAAGGNCATTTGGCCCAGTAGTTTCAGAGGAGAAGATTTTTGAAGAAAAGTTTACGACGGACGGACGGACGGACGGACGGACGACGGACGGACGACGGACGCCAAGTGATGGCAAAAGCTCACCCTGGCTTTAGCCAGGTGAGCTAAAAAGCAGATTTTCTTCACTCGATAATATAGCGATGCCCGCAATACTTCAACTTGCTGTAATTTAACCTAAAATATATAAGAAAAGGTAGATTTTCTTCATTCGACATTAAATCGATGAACACATTACTCGAACTTTCTGTAATTTAACCTATAATATATAAGAAAAAGCAGATTTCTTCATTCGATATTATATCGATGCCCGCAATACTCCAACTTTCTGTAATTTAACCTTAAATATATTAAAAAAGGCAGATTTTCTTCATTCGATAATATATCGATGCCCGCAATACTTCAACTTGCTGTGATTTAACCTGAAATATATAAGAAAAGGCAGATTTTCTTCAGTTGATATGATATCGATGCCCGAAATACTTCACCTTGCTGTAATTTAACCTAAAATATATAAGAAAAGGCAGGTTTTCTTCATGAATAGTATATAAGCCCAAAAGATGTGATACTCTTATATGTTAATAATAATATTTTTTTAAAGTTGTAAAGTTGCAGTTGTGAATATCTATATTATCTTTCAAAAATAGAAAAAAAGGAACGACCAGTTGATTTTCAGGGGTAGGGGTTGGGCGAATATGTAAATAAATAATTTAATTTTGGTCCCAGTTTTGAAGTAGCGACATCAACAACCGGTTTTGAAAATTGTTCGTTGACCGCCATTTTCAAAATGGCCGCCAAAAGAGGAGGGAAAATTTAACACTGTGCGATTTCAATGAAATTTGTTTCCAAATAGATATTGATTTTGCGACTTCAAAACCGGATTTGAAAATTGATCGACCGCCATTTTCAAAATGGCTGCTAAAAAGGGCAGGAAAATTCAACATTGTCCGATTTAAATGACATTAGGTTTCCAAGTGGATACTGATGTCGCTTCTTCAAAACTGGTGATGAATATTGCTTGTTGACTGCTATTTTCATATGGCTACCTAAAAAAGGCGGGGAAATTAAACATTGTCCTATTTCGATGAAATTTGGTTTCCAAATAGATATTGATGTCGTAACTTAACAAAATGGCGTTAAAAATTATCGTTAAGTGCCATTTATTAACAAAATGTCTCAACTTCAAAACTGGCGTAGAAAGTTATCCTTAGCAAGAACACTGTTGTCAGAAAAAAAAGGCCCAACAAAGAAATATAGTAAAACATTATCAGACTTTAAATACAGTTCAAGATTTTGGTGGTGTTCAGGCTACCAAAGCTTGAGAGACTGGAGTTCAAGTGTATAATTTACAATGTTAGCTTGATTGTCGCAACTGAAAGCCATATGAGTGATACAGGCTCCTGGGAGCCCCTGATTAAAGTTTACAAGTTTATTTCTTACCGATGGCCTTTGACCTTGAAATGTTTGGTTAATATTGTGCAACTTATGAGCAGTTCTAAATGTCCAAGGTTTCTACCATTTTCTACTATTTACGTTTCTACTATGTTACGAGCAAGCCCAATCATTTTCCAAATACATTTTCCACCGGACCAAATGTAACAGACATTTGTCTTCCTTAATTAACATTTCCCAAATACACTTCATAAGCTCTTTTTTAACGGTTTCCGAGTTTATCCGCTAATAAAGATTCTGGTTCCGGGCTAAATTCATAAGTATGCTTCTGCTGCTTTTGAGGACCCTCACAGATATCCATCCTTTAAGTATCGAAAATAATTTAACATCAATTGCCCAAAAAGAAACAAAATAATCCGAAATACTACCAGAAAGTATTTCACTTTGGTGAAGAAGAAAAAATTAGTGGGAAAGAAATTTACTAACTTGGAGTGCAACAAAATATAGACTCATTATTAAATGACAAAGACTTATGCCTAGTAGTCTCATAAAGTGGTTGATTTTGCTACGCAGCTTTTGGGTAGAATTACAAAATACCAAAGTTACTATGAATTTAGTATTTGCATATGCGCAACATGTGTCTCTTCAGTGCAGATCAAAAATATTGATCAATAATAAAATCACATATTATTATTGACGACACTGTAATTATGTTAGGGAGAATTGTAACACATTTTTGTTTGAAAATGGGATGCAAAATGACATGCTTTTGATCGAGTCGTTCGTTCTGGCATTTAAAGTAAACATTGCATTTTCTTGATTGCAAATCATAAAAACAATTCCTCGTAATGGGCAGTGTTGTGTCATATGTTTCATTGAAAAGGGTTCGTCAATTTTATCTAAGAATTTTGAATCGGGTGAATCAATTTTGCCTCATGTCAAAAGTTTAAGTTTCAGTTGTGAGATGAATGTTAAACCGCAAAGGTTTATTTGAATCGAAAGAAAAAATTAAAGACAAAAATAAATGAAATGATAGGGCAGTCGTTTATACATTGCATTTAGGGAATAATTACATTAACCTTTTTACTGTTCTTATTATTGAAGTGTATAATAGAATATTATTAGAGTTTAATGATATATATCGGGTCCTATTTACCGTAAAAATAATTAGATGTAAGTTATTATTCATTTTGTAATTGAACCAATATCAATAAATGAAAATGATATTTAAGTAACACATAATGTTATTAATAAAATTTGTTTACGTCATTACTTTAAATGTTTTAAAGGGTTTTGTTGAAAACTAATTGTTATGGAAGCCTTTTATATATTAACAAAATGTTAAGTAATGTTCGTTGGACCGGATTGTTTTCCTGGCTGTCTAAATGCTTATTAATAAGAGATCTACAGGTGCTTTTCAATATATTAATCCGTTGTTATTTTATGAAAAACGTGTTTTTTATCTATTTTCCTATTGACAAGGAAACGGCAATTAGAAATCAGCTTTTCAAAAGATATTTCAACGCTTGCAAAATTCATTTGCTCCGTAATAGGGTGAAAATCGATGCAGAACTTTCTAACCTTGCAAACCACCTACCGATATCCTTTATTTTTGTGGAAGATTGCATTGCTTAATCTATGTTGTTCTGGTATATTTTTATTGTTTGATCTTTGTCTGCAATTGTAATTTTCAAAAATAGCCTACGTTTTCGGTCTTCTGCCTTTTTGTATTTTTGTTCGTCCTCATAACCGTCCATGATAATGACTGCTTAAAAGTAATAGCACGGCCTTTTTAAAACGAGCGTAGCGCAGCATTTTGACAACCACATTAAATCATTAAATCTGGATAAGAAAGACCAAACGTAATAAATCAGAATGTGTTGCAAGACCGCATCTTATTCACGTTGTAAACGATTACTTACGTATTGGGTCGGTTAAAATGTTACAATGGTCAGCTGAGGCTGATTTAAACCTCATTTAGATAATCTTGGACATTATTTTGTCTTTGTGTGCGAAAATGAAGGCTTTGTTCCTATCGTTGTCTATGTTTGTCTTTTGTCATTTTATTGTGTATTGTTTTTCTTGTGCAGTTCCCTGGTGGATTGTGACATGTGATTGTACTGTTCGGCCATTAAAAGTGTTTCCTGTTATCGTTCCTTCACTAATTTCGGTATTACATCATGGATGACAATAAGCGAACAAGCATCAGCTCTGGCATTGATCTACAGTAATATGGTGTTATATTTATGAGAAGTCATTCAGCGACCGCCTTGTTAAAGAACAGAAGTTACAAAAACTCCTGATATTTTTTTTCAAAGAAATTGTTTCACATCGCAATACAAACGTTTTTGTTGTGTTATGGCCATGTTTGAATGCAATTTTGGATCCCTATCCAGAAAATGTTTTCTGTATCAGAATCCCTATCCAGAAAATGTTTTCTGTATCAGAATCCCTATCCAGAAAATGTTTTCTGTATCAGTGCAGCTGATCTCATCCATTACTACCATAATGTTCATCTAAATATATGTAAACAAAAAAAAAGGATATTGAATACATGTACATTGGACAAATCCCTATATTTACCTAGTAAGATAAAGCATGTGGAACGACGCTTTCGTTGTTGTTCTTCAGATTTAAGTCACCATTAGGCCTTCAAAAAAAATAAACACTACTACCTTTTAGTACGATCAAGATGGACCCTAGAGCCAGTTTCAGCTGAATTCATTTGCTAAATTTTAAACAACTCTACATCTATGTACCTTTTTGGTCATGGATGCAGAGTCGCGAAAAAATATAACATGTGTCATTTTTCAGCCTTCCCCTGAAAATCCAGTATTCGCCCCATTAGTGTGAAACAACAACATTGATCTGAAACCACAAACATGTAACAACATTAAGGACTGGAGCTAAAAATTACCAGTACAAGCTGTACTAAAAATTAATAGAAAAATGTCCTGAATGCACTTTTCGTAATTTGGTCCAGTGATAAATAAACGTCACTCCTCTTGTGTTAACTAGGCACAATGAGTTTTTTCAATTACAAATAAACAATCAACCTATTTTGCGAAAAATGGGATTGTAACTTCTACATAAAAGATTTTTTTCTACAAATGTTTAACAACTACGGATCACATTTACATACGTACAAAAGAGTGTTGGTAAACAAGATAGTTAACGTCTTGAGCATATTTTTTTTATATTTCAATTCGGGATATACGATAAGGTAAAGAGGGTAATCACGCTTATGGATTTGTATACAATACAATGCAATTACAATAATGACAGTGTATGCAATTATAAACAAATACAGTAATATGTGGTAAATATACGCTGAACAGAATCCGTACAAATACACTGTTAGATATTAATAGAAAAAAGAAGGGAAACGGGAAATGTGTCAAAGAGACAACGACCCAAAGGAGAGTAATAACAACTCAAAGCCAACATCAGATCTTCAATGAACGGTGAGAAAATCCCACACCCAACGGCAGGTCGGAGTCGGCCACTGAACAAAGAGCAATCAAGTCCAGCGAAATAAACATCATCTTAGACTCCTATAGACATAAAGTAAACTAACTAGAAAAAGGACAAGACACACAAAGGCTTAATAAATTCCTGACTTAGGACAGGCGCAAACCTGCTGCGGCGGGGTTAAACTAGTTTTATTGGATCCAAACCTTCCCCCTACAGCCAATGTGATAAATCAAAAAACAATCGTAACAACAGTAAAATTCAGTTGGCAACAGGACTGAGTCAATAGTGAAAAGTGAAACTGAAAGAACTAAATATACGGACAAAAACATGAAATCACAAGAGACTACTAACAGTTAACTGATATGCCAGCTCCAGACCCATCACCAACTGACAAGGTAAGTTATGTACCCTCAGTATACAGCTTCCACCAAGATCCCTTCCTGTGAGGAGTTTAGAAGTATGATTTCATGTATATACGAGAATACATAACCCGTGTCCACACAATACAGATTTTAGAAATTTAGAATGTGTTTAGTTAAATTGAAAAGACCCTATCCTAAAATCAATGTTAATACCAAAGCAGGCCATACGTAATGACTTGACGACAATACCGTAATTATAACCCTGATCAATTAGACGATTTAAAGGTTTTATAAGTTTGTTAGGCGAGTTTAAGTATTTTTTACTCTTATGTAAAACATTACCGTAAAATAAGGGATGTGAAATACCAGCCTTGATTAGATGTTTACAGGTTGCATTGTATTTATGAACTAAGTCTTTATATCGATGATAAAATTTAGTAAAGGTTTTAACTAGTTTGTGATAACGAAAACCCTGATGTAATAGTTTTTTAAGTTATGAAAAGATTCCGTTCATTAAAATCGCAAACGTTATTACATACTCGAGCAAATCGAACAAGTTGAGATATGTCAACACCATATGATGGCGCTAATGGAACATCGCCATCCAGAAATGGATAATTAACTATGGGAAAAGAAAAATCATCCCTTTTATCATAAATTTTAGTATTTTAGTAATTTACCATTCGTTATATCAAAATTGATGTCTAAGAACGGACAATGATGATTATTAGAATTGGCTTTATTCAAAGTAAGTTCTTTAGGGTAAATGTCCTTATAATACGTATTGAAGTCGTTTAAGCATTTACTGCTGTTCTTTATTTTGAAGTCACCACGAGACAACAATGGAAAAACACCCACATCTAATAGCAAGTTCGAGGCCGCCGCTAGCACCGGTTTGGGTTGAATTCACATGCCAGTTGCGAGATTGATAGTCAACAAACATTAATATGTCGGGTAATATTGTTTAACAAAAACGACACTCCGTTTTCCGAATTTTCATATTATTGCTAAAATGACAAAATGAGAAACACGAAGAGGAAAAAAGATTCATAAGGATATTACAATCATGCCAAAAGCTGAAGATTGGTAGCCAACTAAGGATTTGCAATAGAAATCAAACAGTAAAAAAGCGATTTAAATTTAAATGAGTTATTGCAGAAAAATGAATTAACACTTACATCGGTATTTTGTTGTTTATTACCTCTGGGCTGATGCCTCTGCTGGTGGATTGTTAATCCTCGCGGGTATTCACCAACCAAGTAGTAAGTACTTTTTTGCTGACCCGAAAACCGATTGTATTGAAACTGAAGGATCCATCATAAATGCCAACTACACGAATTCTTCAAAAACAAAATAGCCTCAGCATGTAGCGCAGTCTTACACAGAAAGTCAATCCTATTTCTTCCTCAATATTCTCATAAACTGCAATAGTAGTTTGAAATATTTAAGGCTCGTTTTAAAATTTCACGAAGGCAACGATTTTGCAATAGAAGCTTATACTTTTTTTGCAAATTTCGCAAAAATTTAAAAAAAAACTGGTGAAATTTTCTCAAACGAGTTTTAAAGATAAGGAAGTAAAATTACAGCGACTGTAAGAACGTTTGGCCAGTTGATTTTGTTTGTTGACAACCCCGCATTCATGGATAATATATAGCATGGGTGTAGCGTTGCCCGACAATTAGCTATGAATACGGATCAACCCGGTGATAAGGGCCGTCTTGAACTTAATATGAGGTATTAGCATGTTACATTGTTGAGGACGTCATGCTGACTTCAAAATGAAGGACAACAATAAAAGCATTGTCCCACTGCTTTATTTACCATGTATTTCTAGAGACTTTGTTTCATGTGCATTTACTATATTTCCCTTCTGATCTTATTTGAGATTTTTTTAACTATAAATTAATTAAGAATTAAGCTTTTTTAAGTTCTTCATTTTGAGATAAATAATAAGACCAACAAATGTCCTTCCAACTTTTTAAAGACTCTATAGTGCATTAAAGTTTAAGTTAAATAATTGAATATTCGTTATATAGCTGGGTGCCAGTGGGACTTCAACGGATATCATGTCCAGTGTTCGTTTGGGTTTATTTGATGAAACGAGTACACAATATTAAAATCATTAAACAGTTTACAAGGGGCAATAACTCAATTTTTCTGAAAAAGTTATTTGACAGAACTTTACGTTCTCTGTGAGCAAATATCATTAGTACAATATTTTTCTAATAAACATGTAACAGAATATTGCATATTTCATCTAATGTTACAGCAAAGCTAATATTCTAATAGATTATGGATAAAGATAAAGCTTATGTATATCCGAGATGTATGATATAAAACTGATATAGGGAAACACGGCTAAATACAATACGAGGTCTTGGAGATAGAACTCTTGTACATTGTGTGATTGAAGTTATATAATATACAAGAAGCGGGCACAACTGATATATTTAGTAATAAAATATTTTATCGCATAAAAACATATCATTTATTATTATTATTTATTATTATTATTTCCATATCACAACTGTTAAACAAGACTTTCATTGACGAATAAACAGCCTAAAGGGCTACAAACAAATAGTAAAATCAAATATAAAGATGGGCCCAAGGGGCTGAATAGCCCAGATTCCAGGCCTCGGAAACCATGTAAACAGGCTAAATATATATCAACCTCAGCTCAGATTCTTTAACTCAGATTAATACAATTAATTTTATTTTTGTGCACTAAACAACGGCAAAAGCATAAATGAAGATTTTTTCGGTGAAAACATATGAACTCAAAATTATGACAAGACACAAACAAAACATTGATTGAGATAAAAATAATCAGACGCGCAGAACAAAATATATTAAAAAATACATACAAAGAAAAATATATTCAAACAAACATGAAGATTGTGGTCTTGGAGTTAGTAGTCTACAATGTACATGTATTTGGTTTTATTCGTATGTTTATTATACTACAGGACAGAAAAGGGAGAGGTTTGGGTATACCGCTTTAATCCTACCACTGGCTTTTGGTAGTGCCGGTGGGGTTCTCTGGCAGACTGTAGCATGTAATTGTCAGCCACTGTAGATGTTTTCTGTTATCTCTTTTACAAATCAGAACCCATGATACATTTGAATAAAATAAAATAAGATACTATTAACTGTTTCTATCATTTACCTCATTTCGTACTGATTCAATCCGAAATACGTTCCCTCTCAGACTAGCAAAAAAGAAAAAAAAAATGTGAAATTGTTAAGTATTAGAAATATTAGTAACTAAACTTGTTATATGTAGTATTAACATTGATAGAAAAAAGAAGGGAAACGGGGAATGTGTCAAAGAGACAACGACCCAAAGGGGAGTTATAACAACTCAAATCCACCATAAGATCTTCAATGAACGGTGAGGAAATCCCAAACCCAACGGCAGGTAGGAGTCGGTCCCTAAATAAAGAGTAATCAAGTTCAGCAAAATAAACATCATCCTAGACTCCTATAGACATAAAGTAAACTAACTAGAAAACAGACAAGGCACACAACCTGACTTAGGACAGGCGCAAACCTGCTGCAGCGGGGTTAAACAAATTTTATTGGGCCCAAACCTTCCCCCATAGCCAATGTGATAAATCAAAAAACAATCGTAACAACAGTAAAATTCAGTTGGCAACAGGACTGAGTCAGTTGTGAAAAATGAAACTGAAAGAACTAAATATATGGACAAACATGAAATCACAAGAGACTAATAGCAGTTAACTGACATGCCAGCTCCAGACCCATTACTAACTGACAAATTAAGTTATGTACCCTCAGTATACAGCTTCCACCAAGATCCCTTCCTTTGAGGAGTTCAACATAATGATTTCATGAATATACCGGAATACATAACCCGTGTCCAAGCAAAACAGATTTTAGAAATTTAGGATGTGTTTAGTTAAAATGCCAAGACCCTACCAAAAAATCAATGTTAATACCAAAGAAGGCCATACGTAATGACTTAACGACAATACCGTAATTATAATCCTCATGAATTAGACGATTTAAAGGTTTTATAAGTTTGTTACATGTAGGCGAGTTTAAGTATTTTTTACTCTTATATAAAACATTACCGTAATATAAGGGATGTGAAATACCAGCCTTGATTAGATGTTTACAGGTTGCATTGTATTTATGAACTAAGTCTTTATATCGATGATAAAATTTAGTAAAGGTTTTAATTAGTTTATGATAACGAAAACCCTGATGTAATAGTTTTTCAGTTATGAAAAGATTACGGTCATTAATATCGCAAACGTTATTACATACTCGAGCAAATCGAACAAGTTGAGATATGTAAACACCATATGATGGCGCTAATGGAACATCGTCATCCAGAAATGGGAAAAGAAAAATCGCCCCTTTAATCATAAATTTGAGTGTCTAATTTACCATTCATTATAACAAAAGTGATGTCTAAGAACGGACAATGATGGTTATTAGAATTGGCTTTATTCAAAGTAAGTTCTTTAGGGTAGATGTCCTTATAATACGTATTGAAGATATCATTCAGATATCGAAAAGTGTTGTTAAATTAAATGCTGTTTAGATGGGTCTTTGCTTATGTTTGTCATAAACTGAGATTCGTAGCAGTAAAAAGGAGGTCCGCTATAAGTGGTGCACAATTGGTACCCATAGGAATTCCTATGACCTGGCGATAAATAGAGTTACCGAAACGAATGAATATATTGTCAAGTAAAACTTCAAGTGCTGAAATCATATCAAAACAATCCAATTAATTGATAGGAAAAAGAAGGCAAACGGGGTATGTGTCAAAGAGACAACGACCCAAAGGGGAGAAATAACAACTCAAAAAGGTGTTTTGTTTTATATTCCTTAAATGTGTTTTAAAGGAATCAGAACATATATATTCACAATCGGATTTTTTGAATGTCCACTGAATAAGACGTCTGAATTTTTCCTTTATAAGATTATATGGTAGGGTAGTATAGAGGATAGAGAAATCAAAACTTTCAAGGGGTTCAAAAAGGGCATTATAAGCATTCAATTTATCGAGAACTTCCAATGAATTTTTTACACTCCAAAAATGATTGATACCACTGTTTTCATATACTTTGTAACAGAAATTCATAACCAGGTTTTTAATAGCAATCAAAGTATTAGTGAGTATAATAGAAACTTAAGTAGCAGATTAGTGACTAGATGACAAAATGAATCTAGATTTATATGGCGTTTTGTGGAGTTTAGGAACCCAGTACATGGTTGGAACTGTTAAACTATCAGGTTTAGCCTGTATGATGTAGCTGTTAGAAAATGCATGTTTGTAATTTCATTTTCCGTTAATTGGGTTAATTGAAAAGTATGTGAACTGGTGATTTCTTTTTGGAGTACTTCTATATAATATTTACAGTTAACTATAATGATGTTGTTAGCAGCCTTATCAGCTGGGACAAAAACGAATTCCTTGCCAAATTCTTTCAGTTTCTTTTGGATGCGAGAAACGGTGGGTTTATTTTTGTTGTCATGGCGGAATGTTGTTCAAACTGATTAATTCGGATATCGACAATTTTCATGATAGCATTAAAGAAAGAATCCAAAGATTTTTTGTCAACGTGTTCACGTTTAACCCAAATTTTACAGTAAGTCTTCAGTGAGTCGTGGATGGTTTAACTACAATCTTTCCAATTAATTTTAGAAGGAGGCTTATATTTTGGACCTTTCTTTAAGAAGTTTATAAGCTCTTTGTCCTGCAAGATGTTGAGATCTCCTGTGATGACATGGGAGCTAGGAGTATAGGCGTATTTTGAATTGTTGCAATTTCATGAAACAGGCACAGAATTGTTAATGTTTATATCTTTACAAACTTTACTGTAATTGAAGACGTACTGCCGGCTTGGTTTCTTGTATACGTAACAAATGATGGGAAGTTCTGTATTTTCAAAATAGGCTGGAATTTTTTCTTTAACTGAATGATCATTTAGTATGCCATTTATCGCAATATCTGTAATTCTTAAAATATTATGTCACCGAGCTATATTCCGCACCAGTGTCCAAAAAG
This sequence comes from Modiolus philippinarum, assembly GCA_002080025.1. NCBI lineage: Eukaryota > Metazoa > Mollusca > Bivalvia > Mytilida > Modiolidae > Modiolus > Modiolus philippinarum. The sequence goes on along the minus strand of MJUU01065284.1, from coordinate 7,892 downwards.
ACCTATTTTGGTCCTAGAAACTTAACCAATAAAAACAAAGAGTGGGAAATAACTAAGTACCGAAGTTACTGTGAATTTGCTTTCTGCATATGCGCATTTCGACAACTTATGTCTCATCAGTGCAGATAAAATCTAAACGTTTGGAAAACCATAAACTCAAAGATATTTAAAAACTGATAGAGAACAAATAACCAAAGTGATCTAAATTTGAAGCCAAAATCAGCTAAGGACAGAGCTTTGCATGAGGGAGATACTCCTTAGTTTTCAATAAAATTTACAAAATTTTAGATATTGGAAGGTTTCAAAAATGGGAAACAATGTGTAATTTTTTTTATCAATATACAAGGAAAGGAACAGGAGTAAGTGCACATGAGACAAAGTCTCTAAAAGTATAAGGCCTTATGGTGACTTCAAGATGGAAGAACAACAATAAAAGTGTTGTTCCTTTGTTATGTTACACAATGTACCTGTAGAGACATTGTCTAATGTGCATTTACTCCATATCCTTTCAGTGTTTATGTAAAAACCAAGCAATATAACAACGCTTTTATTATTCTTCTTTTTGAAGTCACCATGAAGCCTTCAACAATGAACACTGCTTATAATCTCAGAGGAAGTACAAGACGGCCTCTTTCACCAGTTTGAGCGATATTCATTGCTAGATGTCCAGCTTCATCCACGTAATTTTACGCCTATGGATAAGGTATCGTCAACAAGCAAAGAATTAACTTGAAAAGTGTTTTTACAAATGCTGTCATCCTTTGCCCTGTCAAAACGCCCAACAAAAGACGATTTCTGACTTTCTCTGTATCTGTTTCAACTGCTTTCGCTAGGATTACTTTCTCTTGTATTTTCAGATTACATTTTGATTAAACATTTCTTTGATATGTGATATTTCTCTTACCTTTGTATCTATAATCTGAATTTTGACTTTGATTTACATCGTGATTATCATTTATATTTATATTTCCAGTTTGTGATTTTGTTAATTGGTAGTCAATTTATTAGATGTATTATAAATAATTGAAGCGGACAGGGTTTCATAAGAACACGAACGAAAATTATCGGTCGGTTATCTCCCTGTACCAAGTTATAAATGATGTTATATATGGTCAAAATGGAGATAAATTGCAATGAGAAGGCTATTAATATGCTTAGTATTAAATTTGTCTTCACTTTTGTCATATATATCAACTTGGTTCACGGAGATAACCGGTCAATGTTTCTTATTTATAACAAATCCAAGGTTCGTATTCGATTTCAAATAAGTGTACAAAGGGAAATAATTGAAATTTTGATAATAAATAAACTATGTTCTTGTATATGAACAAACTAATTTTACAAAAACAGTTTTTTCATACATATTTACCATATAATATTACATACTCTACTTAATTCTGCACAAAGCTAATATTCTAAGCATTAACAATTATTTCGCAAACGTATTTATTAGTTCTTCAAATAAGGATGAAGCTGAAAGAATTGACTACATGCAGTAATTAAGACACAAATAAAACATTGGCTGAATTACCAATAAATTATCATACGTACGGACAGAACCAATAACTAAAAATACATTCAATACACTGATCTTACTATTCAGACACTACATCAGCCCGACAATTGATTTCTCTGCCAACTCCTAATATATAAGTACTTTTATGTCTTACCTCACAATTCAAAATAACCCTATCTGACAACGGCTGCATCATATCATTTTGACCAAAATAATAGCCCCATTCTAAAACACAACCATCTCCTTAGGATCTCCATAATTCCCTAGAGCAACAAATCCGCTTGTTTTTGGCCAGGGAGTAAATAAACAAGCACATGTATCCAGTAAATGTCATTTAATAAAATGACGATAAGATTATATAATATTTAAAACATAAAATAACAGGGAGCAGTTATATGATAATAAAATGTCTGTTAGGTGTTATTTTCTCCCTGTTATATAATACATGTAGTTCTAACATAAAATAACAGGGAGCATTTACATAATAATAAAATGTTTGTTCGCTGTTATTTTCTCCCTGTCAAATAATACTCCCCGAGACAAAAAGGGATGGCACTATAAATCGGCCCTCCCAAATGTTAAGATTGTCTCCCCTTTGGTGGTTTGATGGGGAGGTGGTGGGAAAATTTACACAGGATAAAAATGAGCGTGACCTTTCATAAAGATAGTAAAGCAACTGATGACATCAGTGCAAAATGCATCCAGCTGATTTGTCCAATACAGATTCCTATTCATAAGAAATTTAATTTAGTAAATTTGACTATGCAACAGATTACATATTAAAAGTCCCAAATATTGTCAAAATTAAAATGTAGAAGTTTTTCCCAATTGCGTAATCTCATCAAGTTGATTACATAAACATTTGCAAAATGAATTAACTCCCTTACTACATGAACAGTTACATGGTTTCAGAATACATAAATATTTTTATTTCCAATAAAATTTAATTATGTCTTACTTCACAATTCAAAATAACCCTATCTGACAACGGCTGCATCATATCATTTTGACCAAATAATAGCCCCTTCTAAAACACAATCATCTTCTTAGGATCTCCATAATTCCCTAGAGCAACAAATCCGCTTGTTTTTGGCCAGGGGGTAAATAAACAAACACATGTATCCAGTAAATGTCATTAAATAAAATGACGATAAGATTATATAATATTAAAAAACATAAAATAACAGGGAGCAGTTATATAATAATAAAATGTCTGTTAGGTGTTATTTTCTCCCTGTTATATAATACATGTTGTTAAAACATAAAATAACAGGGAGCAGTTACATAATAATAAAATGTTTGTTCGCTGTTATTTTCTCCCTGTCAAATAATACACCCCGAGAAAAAAAGGGGTGGCACTAAAAAACGGCCACAGATCCCCATGAAAATGAAATTTAAAAATGGGGGCAAGACGCCATACCCGGAGTTGTTGCTCTCAGGTAAACTATATACATTGCAAACCATTTGCTCTTAGGTAAACTATATACACTGCATGCAAACCATACAAACAACAATGCTGATGTGTTTTGATGTATATTTTGAACATGCTTAATGTCAAATATCTCTGTCAACTATGTCTGAAAAGCAGCCAAATTTTAAACAGGATAAAAATGAGCGTGACCTTTCATCACAAAGATAGTAAAGCAACTGATGACATCAGTGCAAAATGCATCCAGCTGATTGGTCCAATACAGATTTCTATTCATAAAAATTTAATTTAGTAAATTTGAATATGCAACAGATTACATATTATATAAGATAGAAAAAGTCCCAAATATTGTCAAAATTAAAATGTAGAAGTTTTTCCCAATTACGTAACCTCATCAAGTTGATTACATAAACATTTGCAAAATGAATTAACTCCCTTACTACATGAAAAGTTACATGGTTTCAGAATACATAAATATTTTCATTTTGCAATAAAATTTATTTAATACATATACATTCCCTTTCTAGGCCTCTGTAAAGTATGTCCTCTATAAAATATAAAGCTTACCTGACATTAATTTGAGGAATTGCAAAAGCAAGGGTTAAAATACATATAACAAATGCATATAGAGGACCAATATAAAAAATAATACCCAAAACTACATGTTGATTGATTGATTAGTTAGAGTTAAATGTCAAGTGAGCAATGTTGCAGCTATATCAAGACTAGAAAGTTAGTCAATTCACAAAACTGTAAGTAAAAGAAGATATAAATAAAGGTGGAAAGGTTGAAAGGACAACAGGGTCAACGAGTCTAGATTAAAGGTCGCTATTTAACTGGTTACAATTTGTCGTATTTTTGTCTTTTCGCCCCACCCCTTATAATCGTTTCGTCGCTCCGCTAATTATCGTTTTTTCGCCCCGAAAAGACGACAATTAAAGGTCGCTAATTAGCGGGTTACAATTCGTCGTCTTTTCGCCCCGCTAATTATCGTTTTGTCGCCTCGCTAATTTGCGTCCTTTCGCCCCGAAAAGACGAAAAGACGACAGAACGAAAAGTCGACAAAACGAAAAGACGACAAGTTATAAAGGTCGCTAATTGGCGGGTTACATTTTGACGCCTTTTCGCCCCGCAAAATATCGTCTTTTCGCCCCGCTAATTTGCGTCTTTTCGCCCCGAAATCAAATTCCCTGTTGACATCTCCTGACAAGCACCAAGCCTGGTTTATTTGATCACCTGAACTAAACCAGGCTGAGGAATTCAGTACGTAGTCAAACTGGTCGTCCATTACAACGACGTACCCAGGAGCAGATGTATCGCATTCGTTTCCCGAAAAAGTTTAGATCTGACATATATCAACATTGTTTCATTTATAATCATGACAGAAAGTATATTAAAATTCAACCATTAGAAATTGTTGAAAAATCCCCTGATCAATCCAAAAGAGAATTATTAAGATCAAGAAGAGAATGTGAATTGTCTTGGATACAAAAACTTCAGACAGCTTACCCTTAAGGTTTAAACGACAACATAATGGGTCAAGGAATCATTTCTCAGTGTGCTTCCATTGACATAATGAGTATTTCTTCTCCAAAATTACGCCATCGCAAGTCACATGGCCGAAGAGTGAATTACAACATAAAAAAACAAACGTAAAAACCTAGTAAATGTTAAAGATACAAAAATACCGATGTTGCATAAAAAACAGTAAATTTCATTATGCTGTACACGTGTTTCAAGGAGTTACCTCTCATCAGCAGCGTTAATATCAAATAATATGGAAAGCCATAATCCAAAAGTTGTTACAAAAGAAGTACTCATTACCAAAATAAATCGAAATAGGAAGCCAAATCCAGTACCAAGGACATCTACCGAGTGCCATGCACGAAATGAAGCTTCAGTATTTTAAGTGGTTAGAATTTTGATACAAACAGTAAATTTCTATAACACGCAAGGTAAAATTTTCATGTCAGACAAGTCTGACTATCGGGCTTGTGAATACCCTCGGGGACCTCTGGTCCACCAGCAGTGGCATCATTTGTATACCGTTTTCAAAAACAATGGGCGGCATGGCTTGTTTACTAAACTATGCTCAATTTATGTAAATCAACTTTACAAAATCTCTTTAGAATGTGAAACCCTGTCTGTAAATAGCCCAAACTATGTATGTTCGAAAATTATTGATGCTTTCTGCTATCATCGGCTTTATCTGAGAATTGACAAACGCGATGAACATATCAAACAATTTTTGAAAATTAAATATATAAATAAAGGAATCGATTTAATCGACATCGCAGGCATTTTTCGGGACCCAGATATTCAAAAACTTGTTCCCGTTTATTTTGACAACCAGGACATGCCTGTCATTTCCTTTTCTTACAAAAAGCCTGCTAGAATTTTTTTTTCAATTACTCTTCTATAACCTGTGATGCTAATTTCAAGAACTACCCCAGTAGCTGAGACTGTTCAACGTCACCATATCCCTATGACCCATGTGGTCATGTATTAACGGGGAACTTGAACATCATCGGTGATAAAGAAGTTAGAAAATTAGAACGGGGCCTAAATATCGCCCACCTTTGAAAATTAACTGGCAAGCATGTTTTGATATTATTAGAGACGCAGTTGCCAATTATTGTTTAAAGTGGTGCAAACGAGAAAGTGCAGACAAACACGCACTAAATATGTTCAAAGATATAATTATTACAAAATCACTAACAGAATAATTTTTTATAAAGATAATTATAAAGAGTCACCGCCTAAGCTGTCTGTAAACAGAATTAAGTTAAAATTAAGAGCTTTTAGCAATAGATATGTATTAGTACCAGTCGATTAAGCGTCCAACAACGTTTCAATTATTTGAAAGAAATATTATATTGATGTCCAACAAAATGAATTGGCAAAGTCTGACAATTTCGAACGTACTAATTTTGACGAAAAAACCTTAGCCAAACAGCACTACAGCGATACAGATATGCTCCACGTTCCACCTAAAGATAACACCTTGCCTACTATGTACTGGGTTCCTAAGCTTCACAAAAATCCCTACAAACATCGTTTTATTTCGGCATCAAGAAACTGTTCTACCACTAATTTATCCATCCATTTAACAAGTGCATTTGCCTATATTAAAGAGTTAGTTATCAAATACTGTGAAAAAACTTATCAAAACTCTGGTGTTAATTACTTTTGCAGTGTAAAAAAATTCCATTGAAGTTTAGATACACTAAAATCAATACAAAGACCGGTTTCGTCGATTGAAAGTTAAGATTTTTCTACACTTCATACAACCCTTCCACATAAATTGATTAAATCGAAATTGGGACAACTTAATGAATGGTCTACAATTCATTTGTTGTAATATAAAGCAAGGATTCTTCTAAAACATCACTTACAAAAATCATTGTTCCTGGACATGCGATGACATGACTAAGGCACTGAATCTTTTTCTACACAACATTTTTGTTCGTTTCGGCGACATCGTCTATATCAACAGGTCATTGGAATACCCATGGGTACAAACTGTGCACCTCTCATTGCAGACCTTTTCCTGTTCTGTTACGAACGGGACTTTATGAAAAAAAACTACAGGATGGAACCATAGAAAACTGTGATCAACTTATTTCAATTTTCAATGATAACAGCAGGTATATCGACGATATCCTTACTATTGACAATCCCAGTTTTTAGACTATGTCGACACCTCATTTACCCACAAGAACTGAGACTTAATAAAGGAAACAATGGCTTTGAGTTGTTATTACTCCCCTTTCAGTCGTTGTCTCTTTGACACATTCCCCGTTTCCCTTCTTTTCCTAATGATTCTAAATACTGCCCATTTCTCGATCTAACTGTCATCGTTGCCTCTGGAAAAAATAAAACTAAAATTTATGATTAAAGGGATGATTTTGATTTCATTATTACTATTTTCCCTTTTCTTGATGGCGACTTTCCTGCAGCACCATCATACGGGGTGTGTATATCTCAACTGGCACGATTCACACACGTCTGATCTACTCTTGACGACTTTAATGAACGTAACCTTACTATCACATCCAAACTATAACAACAAGGTTACAGCTTTCATAGATTGATAAACACATTTAAGAAGTTTTATAGAAGATATGAACATTTGGTATCTAAATATAATGCGACTCGGAAACAGATTATTACTAAAGGTATTTCTCATCCTCGTTTTTACGGAAATGTTGTTAAAAAATGTCAAAAAATGATAAAAAAAAATCCAGAAAAAACTGGGACGTAACTTACATTCTTTACGTATTCTTTATGATTCCGTTAAATCGGCTTTGGGATCCAATGACCTGAAGATTTACAATTATACTGGCCTCTCACTGATACTGCCGATGTCTACTGAAATCCATGATGATTCTTTACCAAACCCTTCGGGAAGTTTTGAATTTGATTATTATTTCGTAGTGAGGCCCGTCATGGGTTTCTTGATTACCTGATTATCGGGGCATTTTTTAATGATTATTTGATTACGAGGGCATTTATTTAATGATTATTTGATTATTAGCTTGCATTTTTATATACTTTTTGATTACTAATCCAAAAATTTATTGATAACCAAGGTAAAAATTTAATGATTATTTGATTACCAAGGCAAAAATTTAATGATTATTTGATTCCTAGGACCCCCC
>MJUU01065277.1:6487-20802 GCA_002080025.1 Modiolus philippinarum | reverse complement strand
TTTCAGCTTTGTCACACAATTTGTAAAAATTAAAATCTGATAATTTCAACTTTGTCACACCCCCTTTGGTCCACATCTCTGATTTAAATCTGCTAATTTCAGCTTTGTCTCACCGATTTTTGGACCACATCTTTAATTCTGCATCCATTTTTGACCTTTTCCATCACATATATTGTAAATGCATTCTAAATATTTTCTGAAAGCTCCTCTGTCTAATATGTCATGTGCAACTATTTGCACAAATCTAAATTTTTAATATCAGATCTCTTATACACATCATTACTGACCATTTCCGTCATATCTGTTGAAAAGGCATAGAAAATTATGACATGTACAAAAATTTGTACAGATTAAAATTTGACAATTTCGCTGTTTCACATCCGTTTTGAACCACATTTTTAATTTCACGACCATTTGGGACCATTTACATATGCAGAAACTAACTTAATAGTAACTTCAGTATTTTGTTATTCCATAAGACATACAAATCATTTCCGAAAAACCCTATGCAACATGTCACGTACAATTTGTACAAGTTAAAACATAATAATTTCAGCTTCCTATATCCTTTTTTAAACCGCATTATTCAACCTTGTCAATTTCTAAGCATTTGTATTGAAATTTAAGGATTTTCCCCAATTTTCTTTTTCTTAATATATCACATACAATTGATAATTTCACCTTTCTCGCGTCCATTTTGGACCACATCTTAATAAAACGCTAATTTTGGACTTTTTCCATAAGACATACTATATATATTATTTCTCTACAGATCCTATTTGTTATATGTCATGTACAATTAGTATAAATTAAACACTTTCACGTCCATTTTGGACTACCTTTATTATCACACGCCCATTGGAACCATTTCTATTGAAGAGATGCACTAATTATTTTATGGAAAACTTGCTTTGTAATATATCAAGTACATTTTGTATAATTTCTTCAAATTAAAAGTTCGTACAACAGCCTCCTCACATGCATTTTGGACCACATTTTTTCCCACGTCCATTTCGGACCAATTCTATTACAAATACGCAATTAATATTTAACAAAATGTTCTTTTTCTTATATATCACTACAATTTATACAAATTATAATTTTATTATCTCAGTTTTCTCATGTCTATGTTGGATCATAATTGATTTCTTTATCTAATGTATCACGTACAATTTGTACAAATTTAAACTTTTAATTTTTCCTTTAATCTCAGCTTTGGAACACATGTGTCAATCACTTGTCCATTTCAGAGCATTTCTATAAATTTAAAGAAAACCAGAGACATAATTATATGTCTCTGAGAAAACTAATTATTTACCCTTTTTTCTAATACATCACGTACAATTTGTACAAAATTATAATTTGATAATTTCAGCTTTCATATTTCCATTTTGGACCATCTTATACATTACACGTCCAATACGGACTATTTCTAAAGAAAAGATGTACTAATTATGCTCAAAATCTTCTTTTTCTAACATATCACGTACAATTTGTACAAATTTAAACTTTTTTTTTTAATCTCAGCTTTTCACATCCATTGGACCACATGTGTCAATCACTTGTCTATTTCAGAGCAGATCTATAGAAATTTAAATAAAACTAATTATTTCCAAAAATTTCTTTTTTTATCAATATATCACGTACAATTTGTACAAAATTATAATTTGATCATCTCAGCTTTCACACGTCCATTTTGGACCATTTTTTACATTACACGTCCAATATGGACTATTTCTAAAGAAAAGATGCACTAATTATGTTCAAAATCTTCTTTTTCTAACATATCACGTGCAATTTGTTCAAATTTAAACTTTTATTTTTTTGTAATCTCAGCTTTTCACGTTCATTTGGACCACATGTGTCAATTACTTGTCTATATCAGAGCATTTCTATAGAAAATTAAAGAAAACTAATTATTTACCAAAATTTCTTTTTTTCTAATATCATGAATATATCACGTACAATTTGTACAAAATTATAATTTGATAATTTCAGCTTTCACACGTCCCCTTTGGACCATCTTGTACATTACACGTCCAATACAGACTATTTCTAAAGAAAAGATGCACTAATTATGTTCAAATCTTCTTTTTCTAAGATATCAGGCACAATTTGTAAAAATTATAATTGAATACTTGCAAATTTACACAGATGGATCTAAGGATGGAGACAGAGTGGCTTCTGCAGCCGTTTTTGGAGATCGTGCAGCAACTCTCCGATTACCATCCTCTAGTTCCATATTTACTGCTGAAGCTAACGCTATTTACTCAGCACTTAAATTTGTAGCTGTATCGCAATCAAATAAATTCATGATTTGTTCCGATTCACTCTCTTGCCTATTGGCAATTGAAAGTCGGAAAACAAAAACCCAATTATTTTGAAAATAGCCGAATTCTACAAAAAACTTGTAGCATTGGGCAAAGAAGTCATTTATGTTTGGATCCCTAGTCATGTGGGGATCTATGGAAACACAGTTGCTGACCAGGAAGCCAAGGATGCACTAGATGACGAGATGGCGGATTGTCCAGTACCGTACACTGACATGAAGCCTTTAATCGTTAAGTACATTTTAAAGTTATGGCAGGCCAAATGGGATCTGCAAATAAATAATAAACTGCATGGAATACAGTCAGACGTCGGTAAACAAGTCGGTTCCTGCGGTAAAAACCGTAGGGAACAGGTAGTGTTGACCCGATGTCGTATTGGACATACTAGAACAACACATAGTTTTATCCTCAACAGTGATGATCGACCTGAATGTATTCCATGCAATTGTCCTTATACAATTCAACATGTTTTAATTGAATGTGTAGATGTTGCCGATATCAGGCGTGATTTTTATTCTGCTGATTGTCTTAAAGACCTATTTACAAACGTCGCTGGCGACAAAATCGTTCAATTTTTAAAAGCAATCAATTTATTTAGTAAGATTTAAATGGATCAATTTTAAATTGAGTTTCTAATTTCTAATATTGTTACTGTCAAACCATAATTTCTTCTATTATATATTTTACATTTTATACATTTGTTTTACTTGTATCAAGTTATATGGTTTTATATTAATATTTTATGTATTTATTAAAATTGTTCAATATACTCAACAGTTCTCGCCACAATATAGCTGAAATATTGCTGAAGTTGGCGTAAAACATCAATCAATCAATCAATCTCGGTTCTCACGACCATTTGGACATTTTTTTCCCTTACGTCCATGTCAAACAATTTCTTAAACAGCACTTTTTTAAAATTGTCTTGGTCTAGTATAGCATCCATTGTGTTCAAATTAAAATTTTATAATCTCAGTTTTTTTACGTCCATTATTGACCACATCTTTAAATTACACGTCCATTTTGGACCATTACTACAGAAGTTTCAAGAAAAGTGATAATTCAAAAATTTCCTTTTTTAATACATCGCGTACATTTAAGGAAAATTATAATGAAAATCTCAGCTTTCACACGTCAATTTTATCATATTTTAAATCACACGTCCATTTCGGACAATTTCTATTGAAAAGATGAACTAATTATTTTCTAAATTTTCCCTATTCTAGTATTTATTACGTGCCATTTGTACCAATTAAAATTCGATAATTTCAGCTTTTCTATGCCAATTTTGGCGCACATTTTTTAATCACACGTTTATTTCGAACCCTTTCCTAAATTTTCTCTGTTTAACATATATATCACGTACAGTTAGTGCAATAAAATTGTCAATTTGTGCAATTTGAACAAAAAATTTCAGCTTTTTCATGTCTCCTTTGAACCATATTTTTAAATACACATCCAATTCTTACCATTTCCTTCCAGGTTGACATAGATTGAATAGACCTACAAGCTCTTCTCATATATGTAATGTAGATCATTTGTACTTATTAAAATTGCACAATTTCAGTTTTTTCACATCCACATCTTTAACCATATTTGTAATTACATGTCCATTTCATAACATTCCCGTAACATATATTACAAAATGTTACCATTTGTAACATGTCAAGTACGTTTCGTACATATTAGAATTTAAAAATTTTTTTTCACCAATTTTGACCACCGTTTAGTTACGCGTCCATATCGGACCATTTACCATTACATAGATTTGAAAACATACAAAATATATTCCAAAACTCTTATTTTCTTCTGGAGTATGTAACGTAAAATGTGTTCATATCAAAATTCATTTTCTTACTCATGCTCACTTCAGACCGTAACTACACGTCCATTTCGTACATCCATGTAATTTACAAACAAAATACTGCTTGAAAATACAGCTTTCTTATTTTTCCATGCAACTTGAACAGAGTGCTTTTTTTATCTTTTTTCCGTACTTTACACATCAACTTTGAACTACGTTTCATTTTGGATTAAATTTACAATACAATTAAATGATAAACAAAACATTTTCCAGTAATAAACATTTTCTTGATAGTCACATTCATTTAAATGTTCATTTGCTCAGGCTAAGTGTCTCTTTTTTACACACCCGCCAGTGTATAAGGCATATAAAATAGTTTTTAAAATTAGCAGTCACATTTTTCATGAAATGAAATTCATTTTCCTATCACTTAATTTTTGTTCACTTCACAATCTTTTATACATATTGTCATATATACGTACCTGAGATATTATACTAATTAAATTTGGTTAAATTAACTTGTACAACATCAATTTATTCCATTTTTGTGCATGTCCATTCTTGGTTATTTCGCATTTCAAATTGTATGTTTCGACAACTTTATTTCATGCATTTCAAAATACTTGCCTACCAATTCTTAAATTTCTGTCCTCTAAATTTTCCATAATAGCATATTCAACCTTTCAAATGTCCATTTTATCCATATTACCTCGGAAAATTTATGACTGGCCACATACATATTACAATGGACCTATACGTCCTTGATATTACCAACTGACTTCATTATTTTTATTTCACTTAAATCTAGATCCGGCGCTACTTTTAAGTTTAAAAAATTTTTAACCAGAACATTACTTTTTTCCAAATACACTCACAAATTTCCATTTTCGCAGATCTTCATTTTTTTTTCTTTTTTGCACTTAACTTTGAATGCCATTAGAAATGTTATTGTTGTTTCAAGAAGATTCAAAACCACTATAATAAAGGGGTCACGTGTATTTAAAACATACTTTCCACCGCCATAAAAGCATTGTTTTTAAATGCACCCATTTATTCAAACCAAGCTTGAGACCAACTTGGACTTGCACCAATCTTTAATATTTTGTGTGTATAGATTTCATCCATCTTCAGACAATTTTAACCACAAAAACATGCATAATAAATGAAAGATCTCACCCATGTCTTGCTGTTCTCTTTAAGCTTCTCACCACTGTATATTTTATTTGCTTAAAAAGTCTTCACTTTTTTTCCAAACATATTTTAATAAATTCCATACATTATAACACTTGTTAACTTAACACTTTTTAAGATTAAGAAGGATCCCATGATACAATGTGACTGTTCACATCAACAAACTCCAATCAAGTGATGTTAATAAGATGACCACACATCTTACCCTTCAAGGTCCCAGTGGGGAACTTGTAATAGTATCAATGAATGAGATAATTTGACCACTTCAGGACCATCTTCATCATTGAGAAGACAATGAATTGTTATAACAATACAAAAATTTTACTATAAAACTCTAATTATCTAATTTTAATTTCAACAAAACAAAAGTATTGTAGAAATATCCCAGGATATTGTTAAAAACAGTAACATACAAAATTTTCAAAAAATATGACAATTTGGGGGGATTTCAGTGTTAGTAGAAAAATCTTTGGGCAACAATTATTACACAAGGGAGGTAATTAGTGGCATTAATAAATACGGTCCTATAAAAAATAAATTAAATATGTTGATGTTAATGCTGACTGATTGCTATATAAACAATAAATGTCCTACTGACTCAATCAACACAATTAATCAGTCATGTTATCCTGTCGCAGTGCCTCTGAAAACGGAGAAGTAGTTTAACAACCATGTGCAGACATTTGTAAACAAATTGTGAAGACATCGTGTTCCTCCCATAATGAGTTATTTACTGTGTTACCACACTTGACTCGAATTAAGTTCAAATTTTCCCGCCAAATGATTGAAGTAACTTTTATGTTTTTATATATCCATGCGCATGTGCAAATATTTGTAAACAAACCATCGTGAAAAAACATCGTGTGTCCTGCATACATGGCATACGGCCAACATAATTTTATTTGGCATGATTGGGAATGTATAAATAGTAACATCATTGTCATCCGATCGGTTTTTATGCTTTTGATGAGGGATTCTGAGACCTGACTCTATGTTTTAAGAAAAGTGGGAGGTCTTTTTACCTTTGCATTTGCAAAAATATTCATCCTCGTAACATTTTCATACCAATGTTATTTCTTACAACTTGCTGATTCTTTTCTGCACTACTGTTGCTTTCTTTTGCACAAGAAAGTCTTGCAAGCACGTTTATGTTATGAAAATGTGACTTCTTTGTTGTGTTTGAGTATTAAAAGGGTAATGAGAAATCTGGGGAATTGAGTTGAGCTCCGGTAACAATAGCTATCTTTGCGCATGCGCAAAGATACCAAAAATGGTTGTATATCTTTATAATGTTAAATCCAGTTATGAAAGCAAAGATCATATTGACAAGTATGATTTTCCGTCAAAGAGTTATGTTTTTTAGAGTTAGTCTTTTTTTTCTTTCGCACTCAGTTCTATTGGGAACAGGGAACCAAGTCATATCTACAAAGAATCAGTCAAAAATTTCAATCTGAACAAGGAAATGGTCTATTGTCGCACTTTGTCTGCTCCCTGGCTCCGATTTCGTTAAGATTAGCGACGATCGATCAATACGAAATTTGAAATCGTTTTCCATGGAAATAAGAGAGTAAATTTACGCTTTGTTATCACATTAAAGGGACTGAAATTTGAAAAAAAAGTTTTATTAGAAATAAACACGAGCACAGTCCATTGATGGCGGTGGATCAATATGAGTCAGACAAGTCGAATAATCAAAATTTTCTTGATCCATAAATTGAGACCACATTTGTGTACTATAAAAAATGAAAAGTAGAAACTCTATATAATATAGTAAGCGAGAATCGAATCCCCAGTCAAAAAAAGTACAACCCAAATATGATGGCAAAACCTGAAACACCAAGATACAAAGACAGCACAAAATCAAATAACTGAATACCGAAGTTGGCAAGCGTGGCACAGAAATAAAAAAAATTGACGCACATAAAAATGAACAACACGAATCCAATTTAAAACCATAAGTTCGGACAGGTCCACCGACAGAGTAAGCATCTCCTGCCTTTTTATAAGACACTCGCCGTGTTGAGCGTGTCAATTCCGGTTGTAAAGTCATATCCAATCGAGGAAAACAGTTATCTTAAGCTGTTATAAAAGGGAAAGACCTTTGTCATCTGGAAAATATTTATTCCATATAGCGGTCCAAAAGATTGTGTTGTCGACCGTAAAACTTCTGCATGACAATTTAAAATTTTGGGTGACATACCTTTGTGGTAGTAGCCTATTTGTGAACAACACGGCTCTATCAAGGAAGTCACTTTATCGAACACAGGCCCTTGAGAAGCGAATGAGTTGGGAGATGTAAAATCCGTATGCTGGCGCTGTTAAAATGTTGCTAAAAAGGAACGGGAAAGTGACTATTGGAAAAGTGAAGTAATTGCGTTTCTCATACAGAAAAGTTTGTAGTCTACCTCTGTTGTGAATTTCAGGATGAAGGTAAAAGACTGAGGCTGATATGGCTGTTTCTGTTCAGTATTCATAATTTCGAGAGCTTATTATAAGAAAACAAAAAACGATGGTTGTTTACTAAAAAATTACCATCTATATAATAACTCATCTTTAATGACATTTCATAACATGAACTTCAGAGGTTTGTCAGTGAAAAGATGTACAGTGATGTGAAAAAAAGTATACAATTAAAGCGATTCCCTAGTGCTGCTTTGAAATTTTGATTTGCTCCATCTGGTGTTACCTCATTCACGTATGTGATACGCAAATTACTAATTTTTCATGACCTTTTGAGATATATGTGATGATTTAAAGGGATCGTTTGATGACAATCTATCGATGTACACCCGTAAACATGACTAGTCGATGGTTTTCTTCGCTGTACAAGGTCATACAACAGTTTTTCGTACCAATCGCATGTAAAAGTCCGAGGTGTTTGAGAAAATGAAATCAGCTGCTGGATTTCTAATAACACAACAAAGAAGCATAATAATTGAGAGGCTCCGTGGCATATATGATTTGTAAGTAAATGTGTTCTTTAAAGACTTGTGAAGCTTACTAAAAATTGCCGGGAAATTCTACTCCCTCATGCCGTCGAGCTACTCCCTCGCCGTAACGGTTGTACACGGTGTAAATTCTCCGCTTACATGATCACATTTTGAAATAGCCCCTTGTGTAGTAAAGCTTTGGCTTCCTGGTCTATTATTCTTTTTCGTTCAACCCTGAAATAAATGACGTTGGGAATACTACTCTCGAAATCAATTTTATGCCCTTTAATAGTTGAAAAGTCCAGTTGTCAGAAGCGTTTTTCCATGGGTCAAACTTTTGAGCACAATATATTGGTCTAATCTGCTTATTAATTTGAGAAGCGTCACTGATTTCTTTCATTCTTTTCGCGACATCCTTCGGGAACAACTGTTCCTCTATAGGACAAGATGGACATCAAATCTGTTGATTTTTTTTTGTTAACAAACGGACGCATGAGGTAACGTCTTTTAATGTTCATTTCGGAAAAAGTATTACAAGGTAGAGATATTGCACGAATTAGTAGTTATTTAGCCTCTGCAACATCAATGTATGTCGACTCAAAAATTTGAGCAAGCTTGAGCATTAGCACAAATGCCTGTCCAAAGATTTTTTGCACATCTTGTATAGATTTCTCTCTCAGCTGTGAAACTAAATATTTCTTGGTTAATTAAGGGGCGAACAAGTGACCTAAAATTTATGAGCACACTAGAAATGTTGACTAGTCAGATTTCCTTGTACAAGCTGCATTTACGAATTCGGCGAGGTTCTCCAACACCGCAGGTGAAAATGTCTAATCGTCAAAAAAATTTTTGGAAGCTGTAGCGACGCGAAATCTGCCGACAACCACGCGGTTTTTTCACCATTGGACTTGACAAAAAGATCATATCCTATCGCGGGGACTTCATTATTCTCAAATTCATCACAACTGTCATCATGATCACGTTCCTAGTGAAAATTTCTCCGAGGCTTGCTTGTTGACATAGATGTATGCTCAGGCGCAGTGGCCGAAACTGGAGACTTGTTATCACTAGTAATATTTTGGACACATTAAAAAAAAGAGTCATCAGAAGAGCTTAAGTAAGTGAGAACCGAACCGTCAATCAAAAGAACGAACAATCCATGGACAAGGCAACATCGGACACACTAAGAAACAAGGACACCACTTAAGTACGGGACAAAAAAGAAAAATGAAGACACACACAGATGAACAACACGGACCCAATAAAAACCATGGGTGAGATCAGGTGTACCGGTAGAGTAAGCATCTACTGCCTCTTATAAGACACCCGCCGTGTTGAACATGTCAAATCCGGTAGTAAAGTCAAATCCGACTAAAGACTAGTCAGCGTCACTTTTTCTTGTTTTAACATGGCTAGATAAAGTAGAGGCCTTACGTTTTTTGGCTGGAGCCTTCTTATTTAAGTTCTTCCCTGGTCATGAACGTACCTTTGTTACGGTGGATTTTACTTTAGGCTTTTCTTCTCCATACCTGAATCTATAAAGCCAGAAAACCTGGCGTCACAACTGCTTCACTTTCGAACAGTTTCAGAACGTCAGAGTATCCATTTTGAACCTTTTAAGGATCCTTACTATCGATTTTCATCTGAACTTGTATCACTAAAAGTGTAGTCCGTCATAACAGCGGTATACTGAATAAATGGTTGATGTAATAAAAAGGACAATTTCATACTGCATTATTTAAGGAATAGTCCATGGTAGCCATAGAGTTATCTTTAACCATGGGCTTGGTCTTTATAATCGTTAATTTAATCCCGAGCCCCTATCCCATGGTTATTCGCTCGGGGTTAAATTAACGATTATAAAGGCCCAGTCCATGGTTAAATAGAGATAACCCTTTTAACGTTAATTTATTCCAAACCGATAGCGAGGGATTAAATTAAAGATTATAAAGGCCGAGACAATGGTTAAATGAAGATACTGTAAACGTATTAATTTTGCGGATACTTATTATCGATTATCGCGGTTAATGAAAGATTTACATATTTGCAGGTATCAATTTTCACGGTTTTCAATTTTAAAAAGTCTTTTTCTACACAAAAGTTATTTTCACGGGTACTATTTTTCGCGCTCCAAAGCCAACCGCGAAAATACCGAAAATTAGTACGTTTAAAGTAATTTTATGTGTGCCATGGATTACTTCGATTCAAATAGGATAATTACGGTTAAAATACTCTGAACCGGCCATACAAATGTACATACATAGATTGACTGTTCCGTTTTGCATCCCATTTAAAAAAGTGTGTATTTTCTAACTATTATGATAAGAAAAGAATAACATACGTCCTAACAAATTCTTTTTAATCGCTTTTACTGAATAATTGAGAAGAAATTCAACTTGATACTAATATTTAAAATGGAGAGAACTGTCGTCATTTTATAAATAGTGTCAAAATCGAAAATGTTGCAAATCGCGAACAGTACGACAGTTCAACAAGGATTTAAGCGTAACACAGTGCATTTATAAAGTGTCACATTTTGTTGGAGAGAATTTGAAAGTTCAAACTAGAAATGAACTCTACGACTATTTAATCGTCATTTCTTCCTTGTGGTGAAAGTGAAATGAGATGTTTCCACCGTGAATGTTGGCACTTTGGAGAATGTTCATATCCGACGAGGGCTTTGCAGTATCTATAGTTTTAGAAGTTATGGTCCTTTCTTCAACCATACAGGTACTTTGAGTGCTTTTAGATGACACGACGGACAATTTAAAGGTAAGTGATTTAATATTAGTTTACACCTCCCCCTCCTGACCAAGGTTTTGAAGTGCAGAAGAAAGGTAGCGGCGATCCCTGTTCGGAGGACCCTCAATGTTTTCGGTTTTGATGGTCTTTTACAGTCATTATTGGCATTAAATCAATTCCTTTACGTTTAAGTCCTGTGGTAACTGTTGCTTTGTTTAAGTAGTTGCTGTATCTTAGTGAGAATATACAGGCCATTCCTGAAGCAAGTTTATTTTTTCCTACAGGCTGCACAGCATACCATACGTCTTGTTCAGGAAATATAAGGGGCTGCTATAAGAGTCGCTCTTTTTGCTGAGTTTACTTAGATAAAACTGAAGACTTGCCACAGGGCAGACGGCAGGGTTTTTAGGGTTCGCATACATTCGCTGTTCTTGGTCATTTTCCTTCTCATCAATTCCATGATGAGTTTTGTTGCTTTCGTGTATGTCATTTTGCAGTATTCATAACCTTGATCATCAATAAATATACCATAAATGCTGAAGGTAAGAAGATGGGTCCCTCTTGCCGTCTGCGTCCATTTAATAACTCAAATCAAAATATTCTGTCATTTGACGGGATCATTTGTTGCAAATATACCACTGGTGTACAATTTATGGATGTCTCATTCTCGGATTTTTTTTTATGCATCGTTACCCTCTCGTTGGTAGAAATGCAAACCTGCCGGGCAAATATTGAAATTATATTTCTTTAAAAGCTTAAAAGATTTGCTATTCATAACTCAACTTTTTCTCAAAAAGTTTAAATAATAAAACCACAGAAAAAGTCACTGAAAAATATGAAAATTGAATGAAAAACCGAGGAACTCCTACTAGGTTCACCAGATTTTCTTCAAAATTGCAACATTTTGACATACTTAACTATATATTTGATATTATTTATTATTCGGATTTCCCTTGGTTTTATGCATTTTAACATTTTTTTTTTTTTGAAATGATGGATTTCCTTTGTTTGGATTCTAGTGCTGCTGATGAGGAATAAATTTCCGAAATGGCCATACAGCTCATTAAAATTATTGCAGTTGGAGTTAACATATGTGTTATGGTCTCATGTTCATTTACTCCATATCCTTTCGTAAAATAATTAGCATTTTTGTAGTGATAAAATAACCGCCGTCCGCGAAAAATTGTAAAAAAAAAAACTGTCGAGAAACGCCAAGCTCCATGCAGTATAAAGACATTTATCTAAGGAGAGTATACTCACTCGGAGTCGTATACAAGGCTACATTTCCTGCCATTACCCATTTCTTCCCTTGTCCAGTGGCAATCAAAACTCATTGGCCCAGTTGTCTCTTGCAGCTTTATTTTTTCTTCTTTAACTCAATTTTTATGCATTGTATAACTCTTAACTTATCAATCGATCAGCCTGTAGCTTGCAAATTAAAAAGCAATTCACATTCACTCCCACGTTCTTTTATTAGAAACAGCGGCCATGTTTGTTGTCTACTGACTATTTGATCACAATGTTGCAATGGCATAACTTGGTGTTGATTTGGAAAAGTTTTGTTACAATTGGCTCAGAGGAAAAGACTTTTGAAATTGTAGACAAATTGACGACAGACGTAAACTGATTGTTAACACAGACATGACCAGGTGGGCTATAAAAACTGTGCATTAATTATTAATACTATGAAATGCAGCTTAAAATTGATTTTTCATGAAAATCTTACGATTTTTAAATACAGCCAATCTAATGTAATCTAAAAGCCATGCAAAGTACATGCGTGTTAAAATAATTCCAATATTGAACCCTTGCGTACATGACAACACTTCATAAAATTTATGTTATACCATGTGAATATTGGGAATAAACGGCCCTCATAGAATATACTGAAGTTGTTAACTTGCTCAAATTCTACCCAAGGAAATATTCTTGAATACTTCATAGTGCCTAACATCATTGACAAAATTATTTTCTCAGATTTCTGTAGTATGATGACGTAATTAATTGGTGCATTACATATTAAACCCGCCACGTTTCACTTTCAAAGTTACAAGGGGCACAATTCCAGAACCCCTTGGACCTCTGAATCCAAATTTAAACTTAGGCATGTGTTTGTGAGTTCCTACATGTAACAACTTACATTGCTTGGCAAATACATTTTCAAAGTTACTATAAATCCTGCTCCAGTCAATGGGATGTTAAAATATCAAAAATCATTTGCAGCTTTTTGTTATTTGCTTGGTTTCGTATGTGGATAACTAGATAAACCAAATACTTTCCTCAAGTACTACTAAGTGTGTTGAAAAAGCTAATAAATAACTGAATTCCGAACTTCTGTTAATTCAATTTCTGTATATGACCATTTCGACAGTTTAAAAATATTAAAAAGAAATGCCAAATTAGAATAAGCCTTTTCAGAGGTGTAATTTTTAAACATTTTTTTAAACAGCATTTGGTTCTTAAAATATGATGAACAGTTGCTACAAATATAAATTTTGAGCAATGTTGCACTGTCTGTTAATTTGCATATCTAAGTGCTTTCTTAGGAGCACTGACTTTTTTTTTGGGAAAGGTTATGATAATATATCTCCTAAAAATGTATTTACTGGACAACACACTTACACATGATCTCGTCCAAAGTTGCAAGATAATGTGCATCACCTTTTATTGCATGTATGAAAAAAATCTGGTGTTAACATACCATCTTACGTTCTTAGATTAATGTATGCTGCAATGGCATGTTATGACAGTGTTAGTCGAAATTCATCGGCAAACGAATACCGAAGCTAGAATGAGGAAAGGGGAATTCATCAACGCATTCGTACAGTCGTGTGGGATCCAGATAATTTAGTAGACCTGTGACATTTAAAAAAGACTTTTAGGTGAAACTGTAGATGTGTTCTAAGATACAGAACATAATCTCGAGGAGTGAAATGCAGCAGACGAGGGTAGACATGTTGTTGAACACATAGTAAAAATAAGGTACTTCATAGTTAATCAACGGTACGTTTGGCTATTGGCACCTAAAATTGTTCACACAAACGTTGCGAAGTTGTCTGAATCAACATACCAATCGGTACACTTATCTGCACAGATAAGAGGCTAGGTATTTGTTATATGGATGTAAGATCCATAGTGGTTGTGGCGGCGACTTTATTAAGATATGTATATAAAATAGCCAATTGTAACACAACGGCCGTAGAATATCGAAGGAAAAGGGGAAGTGATGATTACAAAATCGTAGTCGATATGACAATTGAACTTGATAGTTGTCGGGATTTTTTCTTAAAGGTTGTACTGTCAAATTCAATTCTGTAA
>MJUU01065276.1:10044-20523 GCA_002080025.1 Modiolus philippinarum | reverse complement strand
GAAACAGAAATTGTGGAAGAAAATGCTTAATTGCATCAGTTTCTGACTTAAATTTGATTTGATTTCAGGCGGATACATTTTCAAGGTGAATTGCAAATTTCAAAACTTTTTTCCGGGAAATATGACCAGGTAGTAAACTAATCCCTTCGACTTTATTATCTAACATGGTAATCTCAAAACATCCTTCGACTTTGTTATCTAACATGGTAATCTCAAAACATCAGACACTAGATTGCAGGACTGATTAAGTAGCGTATAATTTTAAAAAAAAATAGATTGTTTAGTTAAAACACAATACATTTTTCAAAAAATAATTAAATACCATAATGACAACAACACTTTAGTAAACTGCAGAAACTTTATTCGTCGACATGTAAGTAGGTGTTGGTTCAGTCTGTGGTAAATCATCTTTCAAAAAAGATTCAACAGACCAAAAGCTGGTCGATGGTAAAGCGGATTGCTCTAGAGACGTACAAGATTTTGCAATGTCATACGCACTTTGTGTCATCAATTCATTCCAATCTGAAATTATTCAATGAACCTTTTGAATTATTAACAAAAATGTCATCGGTAAGACTTATTGTTAAGTGATTACCCAATGTTTGCCCTTTTTAGCTCACCTGGCCTATATTAACCTATACAAAATATTTACTGAATAATAAAATGAAAGTACTAATATATATTTCATTCATTATAAGGTAACATAATATAGCTAGTATGCCATTTATTAAAGCGTGGATAAACTACAAGTAGCATCAGCTTTCGAGTACAAGCCACTGTATAAACAAAGAAACTGTTAAAAACATATTTTTTATACATGAAGTACAAAGCATATAACCTGGCTGAACTTTTAAATATGGAGTGAGTTTGAAGAAGAAAAATAAAATATAATGTAGTTTTCTTTTACAGGAAACATTACTTTTTTTACCACTTCCTCAAATATTTATTTTGATTTTAACGACTGTACGTCACATGGATTAGCTGTAGGGCTAACGTCTACCGAGTTGGATGAAACATGTGCTATAATGCATACATCGGTGAACGAATACCGAAGCAAGAATGAGGAAAGGGAGAATTATAAACTCATAAATGAGATATAAAACGCTATTAATGGGAGGACCTTGTCTATGCAGGATAGTCAGTGCATAAAAGACTTCCTTATGAAAAACTCAGAGGACAATCGCCACGCTCAATCAAATGGACAAAACTCGTTGGGAATCTTATACAGGGCATATTCCTTACTTTAACCCATTTATTCCTCATTGCTCAAATCTCCTCAAGTCAAATGACAGTATTGATTATTTCTTGTTGTCTTAATAAATGACCTGATTAAAAACCATTACTTATTAATCAGCCTATTAAATGATTGCAGTTTGTTGAAAATAAAGAAAATTTAACCAAAAACATCAGAAATGATTACCTTTAGCACGACATTAGTTTCCTCCAGCTATTTTATGTAAACTATGCAGTGTAATTCAGTCAGTCGTAAAAAATACGAGGAAATAATTAAGGGAATATAATACAT
This sequence comes from Modiolus philippinarum, assembly GCA_002080025.1. Taxonomy (NCBI): domain Eukaryota; kingdom Metazoa; phylum Mollusca; class Bivalvia; order Mytilida; family Modiolidae; genus Modiolus; species Modiolus philippinarum. The sequence goes on along the minus strand of MJUU01065276.1, from coordinate 18,998 downwards.
TTGTTTTTCTAGGAATTAACAGTTTATTTGGTTTTTTATATTCCTCTTTCAGTTTGACACTCAGTCATGGGAAAATATGATCGGAGTGACAAAAAATAGTGTAAACTAGTAGAAGGTTTTTCGTGATTTAGGTGTAGTCATAAATATTTGTACATAATAATCCGAGGTCGATTTCAGGTGTTCATTACGTGAGTGAGCATATCTTGATCTTTGCACCGAATATATGATCCGTTATATACTGTCAGTGAGGAACAGAAGACCAACAATTAAAAAATAGTAAATTTTTCTTCTAGTTTTAGTCAACTAAGAAGTGAATTAATAAAACAAAACTATTCGATAATCAATAGCATAGTTAAAAAAAATCTTTGACATTTGTCAGTTGCTTCCGAAGCAGGTTTCATCCAAATTAGGAAAAACACAAAATTGTTTGAAGAACAGGAAAAATAATTAAATTATCGGTGTGCAATTTGTTTAATAAGTTTATAAGGTTTGGGTGCCCATAAACCGGTTTAACCCTATCGCTGGCTTTTGCTAGTGCCGGTGCCAAGTCCGGCGGTAGTATTTGGGGACAGTTCAGGTCATAGACCGGAAAAGACGTGACCAAAAGTCACGTGACGGGAACACGAAGTGATTTTACTGCGCATGCGCAACCGGAAGTAGGTATTTATCTACTGTAATTAGCCATATTAACCGGAAATTATGTGTAATGTGAACCTTTCAATGAGTCTAATTCAGAGCACATTTATGATATTCTCATTATTTTCATTCAAAGGTGGCAACTACCTTAAAACATTGTTGAGCAAAATTACGTGACCCCGCAGGGGTGTAATGGGAAGGTATTGGAGCGCGCATGCGCAACCGGAAGCAGGTTTGTATCTACTGTTAGTAGCCATGTTAACTGGAAATGACGTGTTGTATGACCTTACTACAGTGTACATGCGCGACCAGAAGTGGGCGTAGCCCCAGGTATAGACCGGAAGTAGTCATATTGGAAGCTCTATTCGGGCAAATTGACCGGAAATGACGTGTTGGAACAACACGTGACCCCGCTGGGGTGTTGTATGACTTTATTATATGACGCATGCTCGGCCGGAAGTGGGCGTTGCCAAGCTGTTAACCGGAAGTAGGTATTTATCTACTGTAACTAGCCATATTAACCGGAAATAACGTGTTGGAACAACGTAAAACCCCGTAGAAGTGTTAAATAACCTTATATGACGCATGCTCGACCGGAAGTGGGTTATTTTTCCAGGTGTATACTGGATTTGGTCTTATTTGAAGCCTATTCGGCCATTTTTACCGGAAGTCGGGTATTTTCTTTCATTATTTCCCCTTTTTGTATGTTGTAACAATGGTATTCTTTGTATTTTCTTCCCTTTTCTTTCAATTTCTCCCTTGTTCCACCACCCTTTTTAAATGTTGTAATAGCATTATATACCATTTCAACCCCTTTTCGATGTTGTTCTTTGTATTTCAATCCAATGTTTAAACTAATATCCTACCCTTTTTAAATGTTGTTATACCTTTTCAACTCATTTTCAGTTTTGTTCTTTGATCCAATGTTTGACTTAATTTCCTATTTTCTAACACTTTTCATGTGTGATTTTCTTATGTTCTACCTTATTTTATAAAAATGTCCCTTTTTCATCCAATTCTTAGAGGTATTTCCCTTTTCCCGCCTAATTTCTGTACTTTCGTCGCTATTGCCGTTGTATTATTATTTCCCATTATATTACATAATTAATTCCTATTATATTACATAATTATTTCCCCTTTCCATTCAATTCTTAGAGGGATTTCCCCTCTCCTGCCCAATTTCTATACTGTCATCTGCTATTGCTATTTTGTTCCCTATTATATTTATTGATTATCTCCCTTTTCAATCAATTCTTAGAGTTTTGTCCCTTTTTCTCTAGTAAAATCTGCTATTGCCTTTCTATTATGATTTCCTTTTTTCACAATATTTCATGATCATCTTTATTTTATCGAACCTCTAACGCATGACAACTTTATATTCATTTATTATTTTTTTATTTGAATGTTATTCTGTTATTTTTTGCACTAAAAGAGTTGTGTTTTTTTTTTTATTTATTTTTGAATATTATTTTTTTTTCTAATAATTAAGATTCCCAACACTTACACCCGTCCTGAACTACTATAATGGTGTTGTATACCCAATTTCCTAATCCTACCTTTTACCTTAACTGTTATTAATTCTAAATTTTGCTAGATCTATTGTATTGTTATTATATGCGAGATCTAACTTAGGCCACTCTGCATTTATCCAGGCTTGTGAGTGGCTATAACTGTATAGTTATAGGCTGCATTCCCCCTCTTTCCTTCGTTTTTCTTCATCTTTTATTCTTTTCTGTTGCCTTTTCTGTTCTTTTTTTATCTTCTTTGTTTTGTTGATGCTCATTGGGGCTTTTTCTCATTCGTTGTGGTGGTGACTTTCTTGGCAGTATAGTCTTCTTGTAATTTTTTACGGTCCTTTTTCACCTGTTTGTACAGTTTGGCCCATTCGGTATAAAAATCGGTACACATTTTACAAATCTATCTCTTATTGTCGAATTCAGAGCGTTTCTTTACTTCTTGACATTTGGAACACTTCTTTTCTTGGGTTTTAGATGCATGGTGTCAGTCTGGATAAAAGGGAGCTCAGGCCGGATTTTCCGCCGATATCCAGTTTCGATTTTTCTTTTTCTTTCACATATTTCTTCATTCCAGTAGAAGTAACGACGTAGATGCACGACATTTTGTCCGATACGTTCGAGAGTTGTGAATCAACTGACAAAATTTTTAGTTGTATGTTCTTTTATTCATTTTCGGAGGTGATTTGTTTCAATAATGAATTATCCATTTTATTTACAGTTGGCAGAGTAGAATGCATCAACTAGTCTTTGTTTCCATTTCTCGAGGCCTTCATAATGCTTCTGGAGATTTTTAGCCTTCACCAAGATGGCGAAGAAGTCAGCGGGACGGGATGCAAACAATAATTGCATATGAATTTTATCGATTTTTTTGTCAGTCTAGCGACTGAAAAGGCCGTTCGGTGGCGTCTTTATATAGTCCAAGTCATTTGTCTCGATGGTTGTGATTGAATGTTAATTTTTGTAAGACGGCTTCTGATTGGTTGAATTCCCTGCAATTTAATTGGTCCGTATTATGTACACCTTCAATCCACTTTTTGTTTCAAGAATGGTGACTTACTGAATGATAGAGCTACATCTCCTTTAAATAGCTTATCTGTAACCTAGAGTAACTATAACCTGTCGGAACTCTACCCCAAAATACTGTTTCCATAAAAGTATATCTATAACCTTAGTAGCATTAACTTAACCTTAGTTTGTTGCTAGTACAAAAAAAAACTATTTCATCTAATTTGTCCCCGCACCATAGCCCTTACCTCAACCTTCATGTTACAGTGTTGTTAGACAAGTTATGTTGTATTTGTCGTGATATGATTTTAGTGCTGTTTGTATTTACCAGAGTTATTTGAACCTAATTAAAAGTTTTCGCTTGATATGTTTTGTCAGATACACATTTCTTTTCGTTCTTTTTTTATGTGATACTTTGTTCACGAATTTTAGTGTCTAGATTACTTTCCATTCTGAACTTCCAATTTCTCAATTTTGTATTTGGTTGGTATCCATTTGGGATTTGGTTTCTCGATTCATCTATTATTTATAAACAACAAGATATTAACAGACATGCATTTTTTATTATCTCCGTCAGTTAGGCAGACACGGGTCGGAGATCCACATGCTTCCTGTACAATATGTATTTAAATTAATGTTTTCATTTCAAATGTTCACACTGTAGTACGTGTTCGATTTTCCGTACCAATTCTCCCGGGCATAGTTGGCCCACCTGCATAGTAGGTAATTGAATAGGTAAGTCCAATCCTGGGCACTGAATTGTGGTCTGTACTAAATCGTGCTGTTCCATCTCAACTATCACCTCCCCTAGAATGGAGTCTATTATGTTGCGTAAATCAAGTAAGTCCTGAACGTTTTTAACTGTTAGTGTATAATATGTTAATTCTATGCCAGGTGGTACCACCTGTTTAATTTTCAGCTTGATTATATACTCCCAATTGTTACAGTCTGTTGGCTGGTGTTCTGGTTTAACTTTATGCTTCTTTTGTTGATGACACATGGGTAAAGGGTTTTGGTTGTGGATTCTCATATGTCCTTTACGATTGTATTTTCTAGAAAATGTCTTCTCACATATTTCACAACTAAATTGGTGTTGGTTGTCACGACGATGATGTTCACTGTTATACATCAGTAAACATATTATTTAGTTATATTAAGTTGTGAATATCATAATTAGCTATGAATATGAATAAGTGATTGGTAACTAACGTACTTACCATTTACTTTGGTTATCTTTGCTTTGAATTGGTCAGCAGAATGGCTGTCTGGCATCTGAGGATGCCGGTTGATCCCGGCATGGCTGTGATTGGTCGGTTAATTTTGTAGAAGGTTTCTGATTGGTTGATTTATCTTCATTCTGATTGGTCAATCCATGGCAAATGGAGGCTTCTGATTGGTTTAATTGCCTAAAATTTGATTGGTCAAAATAATGTACAGCTTCAATCGATTTTTTTTTGTAATTGTATTCGATTAACCTGTTTCAGTTCGTATTTTTTATCTCAGTTTACATTTGTTTTCATCATTCCTTGTAACTGTATTCATAGTTCATGTTTCAGATCGTATTTTCGATGAATTTCTTGCACTTATGTTGTCTTTATCGACCTTTGTACAGGTTTTTGCTGCTGCTGCTGCTGGTAAATTAGTAGGCTTTTGTGGTGGCGGCGGCGGCGGCGGCGGCGGGGTGGTGGTGGTGAATTTAAGAAATCTGGGTGGTTGCGGCGGCGGCGGCGGTGGTGGTGGTGGTGATGGTGGTGGGATAATAGTCTATGTTGGTGGTGGTGGTGGTGGTGTTGATGGGATAATAGTATATGGTGGTGCTGGTGTTGGTGTTGGGCTATGCCTGTGTTGGTGGTGGTGGTATCATAGTCTATGGTGGTGGTGATGGTGATGTGTTGGAGAAAAAGGAGATGATTTTGGTAGTAGTGGGTTGTGATTGGAATTGGTAATGGTGATCGGTGGTTTATCACTTTATCCTTTTGGGGCATAATAATAACAAACCCTGGCAATGCATTTTCATTTTTATTTTATTTAAACAAAGTCACAGTAACATTCTATTTTTTCTGTCTTTACATTATTGTCAATTTAAGTTTTCTCTCTTCAGTACTGGTTCTTCCGTCACTAGTATGTCCATCCTCTCTACATCCGGGTCTGCAGGCATTTTTATATTCATTCTTTTCAGTTCGTGTTCTGTGTCTTCAAACACTGATATAATCTTGCTCAGTTCTGTCTATTCATATGGTGTAAGGGTCACACCTGACTTTGTAGGAAACAAAGTCAATTCTCCATTGGGAACGAAATACTTTCCCACACAAATCATTTACTGAGGTGCTTTGATGATAACGTAGATATCTTCTCCCAAATGGAATGACCAGTCCACAGGTTTTCTATTTTTCACTCTTTGAATCAAGTCATCCACAAATTCTGTAGCGTCACATAAGATTCTCCACTGTGGTAAAGATAAGCTGATACCCGATTAGGTAGGAACATTGTCTCTTTCCCAAAACCTCAGATCCACTCTCTTTGTTCCATTCCATTCTGTCAACTCTGCATATCGTCCTCTACCAAATGGCATCTTCAATTGAGTTTGAGTGCCTGCATCCTTTTTAGTTGGTTGTCTTATTTTAGTCGATGTGGTTATCTTAGCTTTCTTCATAGCTTTCTCGACGATATCGGCCTTTCTCTTGCCCGGCATTACTAATGCGAAGGTTCCTCTGCTCTGCCTTTTATAATTAACTTATGTTGTTTCAATGGCTCTGATTGGTCGGTTATTTTTTGCAAGAAGGGATTTAATGGGTTGATTTTCCTGCATTCTGATTGGTCAATCCATGGCAAATGGAGGCTTCTGATTGGTTGAATTTCCTACAATTTGATTGGTCCACATTATGTACAGCTTAAATCCACTTTTCCTTATTCTTCTATCAATTGATGATGAGCTGCCCAGATCTCTGTAGCTTTATTTTTGTATTCAGCACAATAGGTTTGAGCGAACACATATAATATATATATCCGTCCAGAATTGATAACCCAATCTTCAAACATGGTATGCACGATCCGCTTGTAGACCTCCAGACTATCCATGACGAAATAAATGAGACATCTATGTGCACTCCCTTTTATAACTTTTTTGAAATTTTTATCTGACTTCTTATACCATGGATAACCCTAACCTAACACTATCCATATTTAACCCTATCTCTATCTATAATTTAACATTAACCCTTACCCGATCTAACTCTTACCCTTACCGTAATCTAAACCTAAATGTAACCTACCCGTATAATAACCTTGATTCTATCTATAATCTAATTCTAACCCTAACCTTAGCATAATTTAGCTCTAACCCTATCTATCATTTAACTTTAACCCTAACCTTACCATAATTTAACCCTAACCGTTACCATAATCTAAACCTAGCTCTAATTCTTACCATATTATAACCCTAACCCTTACCATAATCTAAACTTAGCTCTAATTCTTACCATGATATAACTCTAATCCTATCTATAAGCTAACCTTAACCCTAACACTAACCATAATATAGCCCTAATCCTATCTTTAATCTAACTCTTACCCTGACCCTTACCCACTCTAACCCCAACTCTTTCTATAATCTAGTCATAAACCTGACCGTATCTATAAGCTAACCCTCACCCTTACCATACTCTTATCTTAACCCTAACCCTTACCGAAATCTAAACCTAACTCTAACCCTATCTATAATTTAACCCTAACCCTTGCCATACTCTACCTTTACCTATCTGTTATCTTACCCTAACCATAATTTAACCCTAACCTTATCTTTTATTCAAGTATTATCCTTACTAACCCTAACTCTAACCCTTACCCTAGCACTAGCCCTAACTCTAACCATAATTTAACACTAACCCTAATCATGGTACATGTAGTAATAAGCAGTCTTCTGTTTGTATCGTTAGATGAATGCATTATTTGTTTCAGCACCATGTATTTATCTTATGCTACAGACAAAAGACTGTTTATTACTACCATGATTAGGGTTAGTGTTAAATTATGGTTAGAGTTCGGGCTAGTTCTAGGGTAAGGGTTATAGTTAGGGTTAGTAAGGATAATACTTGAATAAAAGATAAGGTTAGGGTTAAAATATGATTAGGGTAAGATAACAGATAGGTAAAGTTAGAGTATGGCAAGGGTTAGGGTTTAATTATAGATAGGGTTAGAGTTAGGTTAGATTTCGGTAAGGGTCAGGGTTAAGACAAGAGTATGGTAAGGGTTAGGGTTAGATTATAGATACGGTCAGGTTTATTACTAAATTATAGAAAGAGTTGGGGTTAGAGTGGGTAAGGGTTAGGGTTAGATTTAGATTAATTTTAGAATTAGGGCTATGTTATGGGTAGTGTTAGGGTAAGGGTAAGCTTATAGATAGGATTAGAGTTATATCATGGTAAGAATTAGAGCCAAGTTTAGATTATGGTAAGGGTAAGAGTTATAATATGGTAAGAATTAGAGCTAGGTTTAGATTATGGTAAAGGTTGGGGTTAAATTACCGTAAGGTTAGGGTTAAAGTTAAATGATAGATAGGGTTAGAGCTAAATTATGCTAAGGTTAGGGTTAGAGTTAGATTATAGATATAATCAAGGTTATATTACGGGTAGGTTACATTTTGGTTTAGATTAATGTAAGGGTAAGAGTTAGATTGGGTAAGGGTTATAGTTAAATTATAGATAGAGATAGGGTTAAATATGGACAGTGTTAGGTTAGAGTTATCCATGATATAAGGAGTCAGATAAAAATTTCAAAATAGTTATAAAAGGAAGTGCACATAGATGTCTCATTTAATTCGCCATAGACAGTCTGGAGGTCTACAAGCGGATTGTGCATACCATGTTTGAAGATGGGGTTATCAATTCTGGACGGATATATGTATTATATGTGTTCACTCAAACCTATTGTGCTGAATACAAATATAAAGCAACAGAGATCTGGGCAGCTCATCATCAATTGATAGAAGAATTAGGAAAAGTGGATTGAAGCTGTACATAATGTGGACCAATCAAATTGTAGGAAATTTAACCAATCAGAAGCCTCCATTTGCCATGGATTGACCAATCAGAATGCATGAAAATCAACCAATCAAATCCCTTCTTACCAAAAGTAACCGACCAATCAGAGCCATCGAAACAACGTAAGTTAACTATAAAAGGCAGAGCAGAGGAAGCTTCCCATTAGTCATGCCGGGCAAGAGAAAGGCCGATATCGTCGAGAAAGCTATGAAGAAAGCAAAGATAACCACATCGACTAAGATGAGACAACCAACTAAAAAGGATGCTGGCACTCAAACTCCATTGAAGATGCCATTAGGTGGAGGACGATTTGCAGAGTTGACAGAATGGAATGGAACAAAGAGAGTTGACCTGAGGTTTTGGGAAGAGACGATGTTCCTACCAAATCGGGTATCAGCTTATCTTTACCCCAGTGGAGAATCTTATGTGACGCTACAGAACTTGTGGATGACTTGATTCAAAGAGTGAAAAATAGATACCCTGTGGACTGGTCATACCATTTGGGAGAAGATATCTGCGTCATCATCAAAGCACCTCAGTTAACGATTTGTGTGAGAAAGTATTTCATTCCCAATGGAGAATTGACAGTTTCCTACAAAGTCAGGTGTGACCCTTACACCATATGAATGGGCAGAAGTAAAGAAGATTATATCAGTGTTTAAAGACACAGAACCCGAACTGAAAAGGATGAACATAAAAATGCCTGCAGACCCGGATGTAAAGAGGATGGACATACTAGTGACGGAAGAACCAGCAC